>PVIU01021465.1:0-31512 GCA_004026605.1 Ondatra zibethicus
CATTAAAAGTCATGAGACATTTGTTTTGTAATAAATAAGGCAGTGGAGTTACTCATTTGTAGCCTTTTTAAGATAAGCTATTAGGTCCGCCCTCTCTCCCTTCTTCTTAATTCCAGCGAAGATCATTTTTGTTCCAGGGATGTACTTTTTGGGGTTCTCCAAATACTCCATCAGGGTATCCTCTCCCCAGGTGATGCCTACACAGAAAGGGATGCCATGGTTAAAGCATTTCATACGCCTGCTAAGTCTCCATTGGGTGCACCCACACAACCTGTACTGTGATCTAACCAGTCCCCACTTACCTTTGTTCTTGTTGGCATCTGTGTAGGAGAATCCAGCCGCCTGACCTGTCTTCCTCCCAAACAGACCATGGAGGTTTGGTCCAGTCTTATGCTTGCCTCCCTTTTCCACAGTGTGGCACTGGGCACACTTCTGAACAAAAATCTTCTTGCCTTTCTCAACATCACCCATTTTAAATTCTAAAAGTGAAAAAACCCAACAGTTCAAATAATTTGCTCAAGAAACAGATACAATGGATCCTGACGACCATTCAAACTCCCTAACTAGCAACCCATTGCCAGGCCGGATGCTACCTCACTCAGTTGGAATACTCTCCAATAGCAAGCACAGTAATTAGGAGACCCCCCCCCATACACACACACTTAAGGCAAGTCTATGTTCATGATAGGTTTCTGTCCAAGTAAGGGAAGTGGAAAACCAACTCTAATCTCTGTTTCAGAAGAAGGCAAGGTCAAAAAGTCACAAATATGAAATTGAACTACAATTGCATTAAACCAAAACCACTGCGATTTTTAGGATGCATAATTGTTGTCTGAGCTGCTAATTAAAGACACCTCCAAAAATAAGACAAAACACAGCAATAGGGCTGTGCGTCTGTGTGTGTCCTAAGTGCCTTCAGCGGCTCTGCTCTCATTTGGAGGTTAAATTACTCTCTCTTGCATTAGTCTGGCACCGGAAGGCAAGGGAGGGCTGGGGCAGGAACCTTCTCCCTTTCGCGTCCTAAGATCGCGAGGGTGACCACGAGGTCACCCATTCAAGCCGGACTCAAGGGGAATGATAAACACACTCTTCCGGATGCCTGATCAGGAAAAAGAACCGGCCAGGTCCTGAGGAGCAGCAGCCTCTGATCTCTGGAAGGGCGGTGGGCGAGAGGTCTCTAGCACTCCAGGTCCCGGCCCCGGCCCCGCGCCCACGCCGCCTCCAGCCCTGCCTTGCTCCACTAGATCAGGCCCGCGCCGGCCTCCTTGCGCCCTTCCCGCCCAGCGTCCCAGTCTCGCGCTCACCGTTCCCGGGTGATCAACACCACCAACGCTACTGCGACCCGGAGACGGACGTCCCGCTCTCTAGCCCAAGGACACGCCGGCCCGCGCCTATGTACCGGTGTCGGTGCAACCGCACTTGCTCCGCCCGCCCGCGGCCCGACGTGCGGCAGCGTCGGGTGCTGCGACGTGGCGTAGCAGCGCCTCATTGGCTTCAGCACTGGGACCGCGCCGGCGAGGTGCGCGCGCATGCGGGCGAGCAGGTTAGGGTGTGCCCAGAGGGCGCCCTTCCTCTAAAGGCCTCGTTTGCCCGGCACTTACGACTTGCCCTCGGACGTAAGGCGTGGACGTGGGTGACGTCACCCTCGGGGTCCGGGGCTTGGGAGGGGCGGCGACTCCCTCGGGATCCTTGGCGCGTCGTGGCTCAGGTGACGCTTGGCTCTGGAGATTCTTGCGGCCCCCGCCCACGGGGAGTGCCACGACTGCCGCCCGGTCACCTGGCGACCTTTACCCCGGCTTGGACAAGACTCCCTGGCTGGCGCGACTGCTCCGCCCCGAGTGGATGCCTGCTGGTGACCTTCCGGCTCCGGCTGGTGACCTTCCGGCTCTCCCAGTGACAGAGCGCCCCAAAGCTGGGGAAGGTGCGGCACTTGTGGCAGACAGGATTGTCGCCTGGAGTCCCTGTTTCCTTCCCCTAGTGTTTGTAGCAAAACACGGAGGGTGTGCAGGCAAGCGTTAAGAAGAAACATGATTTGATCTGTTTCTTGGGATCTGCTGGCCTTGCATCCCTTCCGACCGTATTGGGGATGGAAGTTTTGTTAGCACGCTTTTGCAGTTGCGCTTCAAAACGAATTCCCCAACACCCTAAATTCTCCAATGGAAGTTTTCTTCGTTATTCTTTCCTTTTTTTGTTTTTTTGTTTTTTGAGAAGGTTTCTCTGTAACAGCCCTAGCTGTCCTCCGGTAACTAGCTCTGTAGACCAGGCTGACCTTGAACTTAGAGAACCGCCTGCCTCTGCTTCCTGAATGCTGGGATTAAAGGTGTGCGCCACCATGGCCCAGCCCCTTTTCATATCTCCCAAGTTCAGATTCCAAATTCTGACCAACGGCGGTCTTTTTCTTAAATTCTGTCTAGCCTGGACTTATTCTGCCAAGTGCTTAAAGATGCTCGGCAGACCCTTTTATTGGTCTCAAGAGTAAACCCGTAAACTTTTATTTTTTATGAAAGTTTATTTACATTCTACTGTTTCCTTCCACCGTCAGAGTAACACTAGATGTTAGGACGCTGGTCTAAATCGCTGTGATCCCTTTCAAGTCACTGGTCCTATGGATTTGCTCCACGGAAGACATCAGTCTGTATGAGTACAGTTATTCTTAGGTATCCCTAGGGGCAGTTGGCTCCAGAACAGTCCCCAGCACCCATAAGAATCCCATGAGTGCTCAAGTCCCTCTCATGAAGTGGTGTAGTGTTTGCATGCAGTCTACATAGTCTTCCCAATATTGACATCATCTCTAGATTATAGCATGCCAAATACAGTGCTATATAATGTCATTTAGGGACAAATGACAGAAATTCCAAAGTCACTCAATATGCCTGAGAGTATTGGAAGTTCAGCTACATAGTATGTGATGTGATCTGATCTGCTGGTGTTTTTGACCCACAGATGTGGAATCCATAGGCAGAGAGATCTGACTGTATTTTCAGTTTTTGAACTGTCATAACCCACATCTTCCTATGTAATGGTAGAACTCTTAACATATTCAAGACTTTTTGTAGCTTTTAGGGGAACTCATTGAACATTCAGATATAGTCCTCACATTCCTTATTTAAATTATCCAGATATAGAGTTATTTGGCAGACTCTCAGAAGTTTTTTAAAGTCATGTCACAGCAAATCCATAGACATTCAGTATGTCCTTAAACCAAATCCTGATATTTATTGCCTTCCAGATTCCTCCAAAGAAAATATAGTCCTTCCTGAAGTCATGGTTCTCCCAGTACCTTTTCTTTGTGTATCAGAAGTTACTATTCTTGGTTTATAAAGGAGTTGGCTGACCACATGATGTCCAGGAACATCCTACTACAGATTTTGTATACCAGTGACTCAGCTGACCAAGCAAATGGATTGACATCTTACTTGTTATCCCCTAACACTGCATTAGTAGGGTGGTGGTGCACACCAGTAACCCTGGCACTGAGAAGGAGGGGACAGGAGAATGGGAAGACCAGCGTCATCCTTGGTGAGTTCAAGGCCAGGCTGGGTGGCATAAGGAGACCTTGTCTCAAACAAATAAATTTATTCCCACAAGAAAGAGGATAGAAAATGGACAATGCAATATTTCTTTAGCTGAAGAAATTGTGGATTAAGAATCTCATTTCTGAAAATTGTGGAGAGATAAGGGAAAAGCAGCACTTGGGAGGCAGAGGCAGGAGGATCTCTGAGTTCAAGGCCAGCCTGGTCTACAGAGCAAGTTCCGGGACAGCCAGGGCTACACAGAGAAACCCTGTCTTGGTGGGGGGAGCAAAAAAAAAAAAAAACCACTATCACTCCTTCCTGTGGTAAAGAAGATACAGTAGATTCAGTGCTGCTATAATGTCACTACTTTTAGCCTCTGAAGAGTCATGGAATTTACTGTTTACTCAGTATGCTCAGGAGAAGACTGGATGTGTAGCTTAGTGGAGGGCTTGCCTAGCATTAGGAAGCTTTTGGGAGGGAGAGGCAGAAGGCTCAGCTCAAGATCATCCTGGACTACACAGTAAATTCAAGATCCACTTGAGACATAAGAAACCCTATCTCAAAAGACCAAAACAAATCCCCCCTCATATACATAAAACACAAACAACAACAACAAAAAGCCAGTGGAGTTGAATTATTTGAGTAGAAGAAAGAAAGTGCATATTGCTTCATTTCTATTGCTCTATCTACTCTGTCTTATCCCTTAGGAAGGATAGAGGCTGGTAAGAGCTATAACTGTTTTAAAGAGATATCTCTCCTCTCTTTCTAACCATATAATGGATTACAAATTTTCAAAAATATGAAAAATTGCTATTAAAATTCCCCTCTCCTCAGTCAGGCAGTGGTGTCGCACACCTTTAATCCCAGCACACAGGAGGCAGAGGCTGGTGGATCTCTGTGAATTCGAGGTCAGTGGGCTGGAGAGGTGGCTCAGCGGTTAAGAGCCAAAGATCCTGAGTTCAATTCCCAGCAACCACATGGTGGCTCACAACCATCTGTAATGAGGTCTGGTGCCCTCTTCTGGGCTGCAGGCATACATGTATACAGAATACTGTATACATAATAAATAAATAAACATTTTTTTTAAAAAAAGAATTCGAGGTCAGCTTAGTCTACAGACAGGCTCCAAATCGAAAAACAATAAAATCCCTCTCTCCTCAATCAAAATATGTAACTGAGGCAAAAGAAATCAGATAATGTGCTCAGTCCGTGCTGGTTATGGCTGGTTTATGGACTTGGGCTAAAATGAAAATATCTCAGGCTGTCCTAGTGGCTCAGGGAATCAGAAGTACAGCTTAGAGGAGGAGGCCAGGAGGGGTTGGAGTTCAGAGAAGAAGTCCAGGAGGGGTCTGAACTCAGAGGAGCAGGCATGGAAGGGTTGGAGCTCAGAGGAGGAGGAAAGGAGTGGTTGGAGTAGCTTTGGCAGAAATGACCTAGATAATGCTGTTAAACTTGAATCTAAAGTATCCAGTATAGTTGTTCACTGGCAAAGTGAAGAATCAGATTAGTTTTATCTGCTTTGGATTTAGTAATACCTGGGATGCAAAACATTTCCCTCAACTTTGAGGATGAGAAAGTGGAAAGGTTATGAGCCAGTGAGGATAGAAAACATCAAGGAAACTATACCTTCCAGATACAACAGAACTGGCATACGTACAAACTCAGAGACTGGCAGTGTGCACGGGGCCTGCACAGGTCCAAGCAAGATGGGGTGCCAGCACTAAGGGGGAAGTAGACATAATCTCCTATTCCTGATGAAGCTATCTCCAAGTGGAAACCATTTGCAAAGGAAAAGTTAGTTTTCTCCAATGGAGGCAGCAGAGTCTCATTGGATATACAAACCACACTTAAGGCCAGCCTCCATGCCCAGCAGTAGATGGAAAACTCAAAATCGAGTTCATTTTTGGAGAATTTTGTGTCCCAATGCTTTGGGCACTTTTTACCTTATTGCTCTTTTATTTATATGTTATGGCTTCCAATTCTGTGGGTTTTTTATTTTTTTGTTTTGTTCTTCAAGATGGGGTTCCTCTGTAGCTTTGGAGCCTGTCCTGGAACTAGCTCTTGTAGACCAGGCTGGGCTCGAACTCACAGAGATCTGCCTGCCTCTGCCTCCCAAGTGCTGGGATTAAAGGCATGCACCACCACTGCCCAGCTCCAGTTTTGTGTTTTTATGGGTTTTCTTTGTGTGTGTGTGTTCACTTCTCATGCTTATTCTTTCTCCCCCACCCAGCCCTGTTTGTTTTGTTCTATTCTGGTTCTTTTTAACATTTGCCTGTTTGTTTTCTAAAGAGAGAGAAGACATGGAGTTGGAAGGGTGGGGGAAGTGGGGAGGATCTGAGAGGAGAGGACAGAGGGAAAACCAAGACCAGGATATGTTGAATGAAAAGAAATCTGTTTTCAGTAAATAAAGAGAAAAAAGAAAGAACATTTTCCCTAAAAATTCATAGCTTCAGGTCACCATCATGAAAGTTCAAGATTTGATTTTATTGTTTCTGCAGAGTCTAAGAAAAGTCTGCCTGAAACAGTGGGCCAGGTAGTTGTGAGTGGACAGTGCGTCTTGATGTCTGGGAGAGGGAAGCGAGGTCTCCAGGGGAATGGACATCTCAGCCCAGGCCCCGAAGGGTTCCCAGGATTTTGGGAAATTCCAAACCATTCATCCCTCAAGGGTGTTGTAGTTAATAGGTGTGATAAAAGTCTTATCAACAAGAAATTTGTTATATCTGTACCGTCTGTACTACTACGTGTACTTCGGTACTGCGCCTGTAGTGTGGAGCCTGCACTACAGGACCATTCACGAGCCGGGCAAGGGCCTGGAGATTTAAACACACAAAGACCCACAGACAGAGACACGGGTCATCCTTGAAACAAGAATGCCCCCTTTATAGTGTACCAGAGCTGCTTATATATGGACCCTTAACTGATTGCTACACCCCAGCCAAACCCACTAGAAACCACTCCCCTGCCATCAGGAACTCCTGAGGGTCTCATGCTCAGAGTAGCTACAAACACAGAAAAACAAGTTGTTTGCTCAGAGAAGCTGCAAGCCTAACAAGTTGTTTACGGGAAATTCAGGGTCTGGGTTCACAGCCCCCAACAAATATCACCATGTAAGCAGTCACGTGGCTGGACTAGTGCGTGAGTGTTAGCTTTGATCTTAAACTTTATTGTACATGTGTGGGCACACATATTTTAACAAAAACTAAAGGGCGTGAGCTCCTTCTCTAATCTTTGGAATGTGAATTAATCTCTCAGAAGCTCTAAATTCATCCAGTGTATCTGTAAACATTTAAAAGATAGGATTTGTCTTCTGGGGTATTTGATATGGTTGGAATCATTTGTTTCTGAGGAAAATAGGGGGAAAAAACACAAAACATCTTATTATTCCTTAGCAACCAGTTAAACAAGTGGCTCTCTACTTAGGATTTGGACACAGTTTTGATATAGTTTTTCCTTCAAAGGTTCATGTACTTGAAGCTTGCTCCACAGGTGGCAGTATTGGAGGGTGGCAGGACCTTTAAGAGGAAGGGCCTGATGGAACGCTTCTTCATCAGGTCCCTGCACCTTCATTCTATAAAACAGAAACCGAAATATACCACACAGATTAATGGGAAACTGAAACCAAGAATATACCTTGCAGGTTAAGTCTTCTGTTTATGGGTCAAAACAGTTCCTGTCTGTTCCTAGCCAAGAGATAAATCCTATGTCCTGTGTCAAGTCCCTGCTAATTAAGGTTTCTGTTTGTAATCTCTTAAATTCCTGGTCTGATATTAACT
Organism: Ondatra zibethicus; assembly: GCA_004026605.1. NCBI lineage: Eukaryota > Metazoa > Chordata > Mammalia > Rodentia > Cricetidae > Ondatra > Ondatra zibethicus. Next base: position 7,289 of record PVIU01021465.1, read on the forward strand.
GCTTGTAACCCCCTTCTCAATCCCCATTCACTTGATGTGAATTCTTGCCTTTGGTGTATTTTAGCCTTTGTTCCTCCCTTTTATTGTATCATTTTAACAATAGATGTAACTGTCAAACCCCTCACCTTTTATGAACACCTTATCTCTCCTCAGCTGTTAAGAGCACTGGCTGCTCTTCCAGAGGTCCTGAGTTCAGCCATATGGTGGCTCGTAACCATCTGTAATGAGATCTGGAGCCCACTTCTGGCCTGCAGGGAAACATGCAGGCAGAATACTATATGCATAATAAATAACAATTTTTTTTTAAAAAAAGGAACTTGGAGAGGCCAGTGGAGGCTATTCTTAACTTGCCAGATGGTTGTGGCGTACGCCTTTAATCCCAGTACTCAGTAGGCAGATGGATCACTGTGAGTTCGAGGCCAACTTGGTCTCAGCGAATTCCAGGACAGCCAGGACTGTTTCACAGAGAAACCCTGTCTTGAAAAACCAAAACAAAACAAAAAACCCAATTTAGGGGAAGACAGCTGGCTGACCAGCCTAGGGAACCCCAAATACAGCTTGCTTTAATTCAGACAACTGTGGACTTGGCCCTTTCTCACGACTTTTGGAATTACCAGTTCTCCATGAAGATACATCTGGGCACTAGTTGTGAGGGGTGCATTAGTTCGCTCCTGAGTGGATTAGTCCCTGAGAAAGCCAGTTATTGTGAAGGAGCAAACCTGGTCCCTCTTGCTTCCTCCTTTGCCATGAGACTTCTTTCTCGTGCTTTCTACCATATGCTGTTTGCCTTGAAGCTCTCACCAGAAGCTGGTGTGTGTGCGCGTGTGTGTGTGATATACAAAGTAATGACAAAATGTCAGCTACTGTAACTCTGAAGGCAAGCCAGGAAGTAGAAGAATATTAGATGTTGGGTCTGGGGTGTGCAAATAATGGGCACAGACTACCGAAATCTATGAAACCAGGAGCAAACTTTATTCCAAAAATCACCAGGGGGCACAAAAGTTTACCAGCTAGCTGGGACCACAGCCAGAACTCGGGCTTCTGAAACTGTGACAATGGGGGCTCATTTGGGGCCCCTTTTAAAAGTAAGAAGTAAGCATTAGACATGGACAAAGGCATTTTTAACATTTTATTAAGCTTAGAGACATATTACATTTTACAATTTCTGCTTACAAGGTTTCTAGCTCAGTGCTGTTTACCCTGCAACATTATTGACACTAGTGGTACTTACAAAACCTGCAGCTTGCTGGTTGTGGTGGCGCACGCCGGTAGGATTTGCTGAAGGAGGCAGAGGCAGGAGGATCACGAGTTCGAGGCCAGCCTGGGCTACACATTTAAAAAAAAAAAAACCTCAGCTTTCTTGACATAGCTTGGTTCCTGTAGCAGGGAAGGATATGAAACTGTGAAGCTGAAAGTCACATGGAAACAACTTATTAAAAGTTAACAGCAGTTTTCGGCTGTAAGGGGTAGGAGTTTATTGTAAAAAACTGACCACTAGCAGCAAGAGAGCCATTGTAAAAAAGCTAACCTTTGTTCATAGACAGAGCTGCTGGCTGTAAGCAAAGAAACCCATTGTTAAAAGTTAATACCTAGTTGCTGACAGTTGATGTCTGTCTGTTCCCCTTTCTTTAGGCTTACAAATTTATATTCCTATATTCCTGGACCCTTCATCAGATAGATACAAGGTTTTGCTACTTAGATTCACTGTAGTTTAATTTCTTCCTTTTATTGTAAAACACAGCACATAGAGTTGCTTATATTTGGTTTATGTTTGGTGGTATTAGTATAGGCATGTTATGCCACTGGCCAACATCTGAGAATAGAACTCCTTCATTTAGCAAACCTGAAATTTCATAACCTGTTGAAATGGATAACTTTGTCAGGTTGACTGGATTCCATAATATCCAGGTGGTCAGCACTACTTCTAGGTATGCCAGTAAAGTATCTCCAAGAGACAGGCATTTCAGTCATTGAACTGAGCAGGACAGAGTCTCATCCAAAATGGATGGGCACATGAGACGGTCAAGGGTCCGGAAGAAACAAAGAAGCAGAGACGGGCACTCCTGCTGTCTCCCAAGAGCCAGATCACCTTTCTTAGCTGTGGACAAGGAATTCTAGGTTCTCTGGCCTTTGGAACTTTCCCCACTAACCCTCAGTTCTCAGGCAGAATTGTGCTATTAGATTCCCTGGCTGGGGGCTCTCTGGGTTTGGAGTTAGCCTTGCTACTCACTTCTCTGGTTTTTCCAGTCTTCAGGTGGCCTGTCACAGAATTTCTCATCATCCACAGTTATGTGGACAATCCTATGAAATCCTCTCACATCTGTGCAAGTATTCCTCATTTTATTATGCTTTGCTTTTTTTCTCCCCTCTTTGTACATCCTGTTTCTTCTTCCTTTCAGATTCCCGGTTTGTGGAAACAAATCTAAAGATGCTAGTTTCTGCTTACTTGCTTGTTTTGTTTTATTTTTTAAGGCATGTGCTCATGTGATGGCTATTCTTGGTTGTCAACTTGGCTATATCTGGAATGAACTATAATCCAGAAATCGAAAGCACACTTGTGATTTGGACCCTGAGACAAGAACACAACATGCCTTTTCTCCAGATCTTGAGACTGGATGACACACGCCTTTAATCCAAATCTTGAGGAAGGCACATCTTTAATCTGGGTCACACTTTCTTCTGGAAGGACAGTGGAAGAAGGAAGAGGATGTGTTCCTTCTTGCCTTCCTTGCCTTGCTTGCCCTCACCTTGTCAGCACATCCATTCCTTCACTGGCATCAGAGCCTACTTCTTGGGGATATACTAAGATCAGCTGAAACACCCAGCCTAGTGGAACTGAGCAGCATTCTTGGACTTTCTCTTCATAGCTAGTGTTTGTTGAACTGCAAGCTGTAAGTCATTATATATATGTTACACACACACACACACACACACACACACACAGAGAGAGAGAGAGAGAGAGAGAGATTCATTCCCTAAGTTCTGTGACCCTAGAGAACCCTGACTAATACAGCTCGTTTCCTGTCTGTATGGTACATTTTAGTAGTCTCACAATAGATCAGTCTTTGTTAGTATATATTTGTTAGGGTGATCTGAAATAGATGATCTTTGATGTTACTATAGTTATTTGAGAGAGTCAGGAAATGCATGATTACAATATGGCACAATTGTTTCTTCTCACCTCCATACTGACTCACAGTTCCCCTATCTTTCTGCTTTCCAGGCCAGTTAATGACTCCACAGTGGGCTTTGAGTGTTCAAATGAGAAGCAGAGAACCACATCTCTTCCCTTAAAATTAAAGTTCAGAAATGATCAAACTCAGCAAAGCATGATGACAGTGAAGACAGCCCAGCAGTCAGGGTTCCTGTGACAAGCGTGAGGCCGAGAATGGAAAAGGAACAAAACTGAAGGAAAGAAGCTAACAGCCCTGCTCCAGCAAACACAAGGAAGTGAAACACCTCCCGACACGGAGGCAGTTAGTGATCTAGAGCAATTCTTTTAAGCCAGGCCTAATCCCCTGTAAGTCATAACTTTTCGGGTTTATGAGTACAGAGTGGCGAGGAAGCTTCAGGCTTCCTGAAGCGAGCAGAGGAGGCTCGTGAATTCAAGGGAAGTCTTTCTTAGTAGAAACTTGCAAGGTGAGGTAGCCAATGCTGGTGTAAAGCTGCAGCCAGTCATCTAGACCTAGAGAGGTCATCAATTTCAGCGCTCTTAGCACTTCTTATGACGACCCACTCCCTATCTTTCTTTGCCTTAACCTGGTGATCTCTTGGGATTCCCTTACTCCTGATGTGCCTTGCTCCCTAGCTTTTGCTTGTGTTAGGCCATCGGGAGGCACCGGAAACTTCCTTAAAGGCTGGGTTAAAGCTTCTCGCTGTTCCAAATTCCTTGGAGCCCTACTAACCCCTGGAAATTCTCTTAACTCTGCCCAACCTCTATAAACAGCTCTCAGCTGTACTTCCTTCAATAAAGTCCCTTGAAGATCTGTGTCCTAGGACCCTCCTGGGTATAATGCATTTCCCATTTTCAGGATAGTATCCAGTCTTCAGCCATGTCTGTTTCACGACAGAAATTCTGTTCTCCTCACTTGTCCTGCACTGTGGAGTAGTTGCTGAGAAGACAGGATAACCAAGAGGAGTTCCAGTGAGGCCTGCATTGATAGTGTAGCAGAAGCCAAAGGCCTCAAACCAGACCAGTGACTTTGCAATGAACACTTGCAAGTAAAGATATTTGGATAATAGGGCTTACTGCGTGACTCACTGTGTCACACTACAGCTTCCATGATGAGATTTCCATATCCCCCACCCTGTCCCCTTTTTTCTTTGTTTCTTCAATTTTATTTGTGGGGAGGGCTGCAAGGGCAGAGAGCAGATACACAGGGACAGGAAATGAATGGGATTGAGCTGCATGATGTGAAAGACACAAAGAGTAAATAAAAAGAAAGTTAAAAAAACAACAAAACTTCAAGTTCCTGGGCCTATGAGATGGCTTAGTGTGTAAAGGAGCTTGCTGCAAAGTCTGATAACCAGAGTTCAATCTCCAGGTCCCTTATGACAGAAGTTGTCTTCTGACTTCCATATGTACACTATGCCACATTTGTCTGTGTCACACAATGGTAAAAAGAAAAGAAGTTAAACTTTTGAGTTCCTTTCTTTAGTTGTGTCTTTCAGCATTAGTTATTTAGAAGTTCAGTCCCATACCACATTCTATGACTAGATAAGAAAAGGATCAAATTACTTTAATATATTCACTGTATTGCCCATCACCTTGGACATCCCAGTGACTTTTTAAAAGGTACTCAAATGCCAGGTGGTGGCAGCGTGTGCTTTTAATCCCAGCACTTGGGAGCCAGAGGCAGGCTGATCTCTGTGAGTTTGAGGCCAACCTGATCTACAGAGTGAGTTCCAGGACAGCTAGGGCTGTTACACAGAGGAACCTAAGTGTAGGTGTGTGAATGCCATTATCACCAGGCCTGCATATAAATGCCTTTACTTGCTGAGTCATCTGTCAGCCCAAAAGCATTTTAAAAATTAAAATGTGTGTGTTTTATACATGTGTGGTGGGGGACAATTCTGTATTCTGTCAATTATGTTTTAAATAAATGCTGATTGGCCAGTAGCCAGGCAGGAAGTATAGGCGGGACAACCAGATAGGAAGTAGAGGCAGGGCAATGAGAACAGGAGTATTCTGGGAAGAAGGAAGCTCTTCCCGAAGTCTTGTCCAGACAGCAAAGAAGCAGGATGTGACCTACTTGCTGAAAAAGCCACGTGGCTAACATATACTAGAATAATGGGTTAATATAAGTTATAAGAGCTAATATGAGCCAGGCAGTGGTGGCGCATGCCTTTAATCCCAGCACTCGGGAGGCAGAGGCAGGCAGATCTCTGTGAGTTTGAGAACAGTCTGGGCTACAAGAGCTAGTTACAGGACAGGCTCCAAAGCTACAGAGAAACCCTGTCTCAAAAAAAAAAAAAGTTACTATGAAGCCTGAGCTAATGGGCCAATCAGTTTATAACTAATGCAGACTCTCTGTGTGATTTCATTGGGACCTAAATGGCTGTGGGAACTGGGCAGGACAGAAACCACAACAAGCAGGCCCTCATGTTACACGTGTGTTATACACACGTGTGTTACATGCACATGTGTGTATGGGTGTGCATACTGAGATGTTTTCCTGTCACTCTTCACCTTATTTCTTTGAGGCAAGGTCTTTCCTTGAATGAGAAACTTGGGTTTTTCAGTTGGGCTGAAGCCAGCAGGTCCCAGTGATCCTGTCTACCCCACTGAACGCTCCTGTTTATGGGTGTGGCTGGGACCCTGGCTGGCTCATGTGGGTCCCTATGGTTGAAAATCAAGAGCTTTTCCTGGATGGCTGGGTTCTCTTCCCCAGAACCTATATTATAAATTTTCTAGTGTTAGAAATTGAACCAGGCAAACTAGCAAAGGATTCTACCACCAAGCTACACTCCAGTCAAGTATTCTATAAAGACTATGATTTAGAAATTGTCATGTGGTTGTAATACACATGACAGCATTTCAATATGAAAATATTTGCTTTCCTTAAAACCTACCTACTCGTGCTGTATAAAATTTGGAAAATAATTCATAATTTTAGCTCAGAATAGTTTTAAGAAATGTACATGTTAGTTATAAGGACAAAACAATTTAAAATAGATAACTATATTGTGTGAACCAATGAGTTTTACTGTCACTACTTATAGGAATGTAGATGAGGGGTTATTTACAGGAACAGAAATGACGCAAAGCCAGGAGCTTAACAGCCTGCCCCAGCACGGGTGACAGCTCACAAGGGCTGGTAACTTGGAGTTGTACAACTCGATGTAACTCATCATGCTGGAGGCTCTTTCGGGAAGCCCAAGTGGCTTGAACCTCTTCTAGGCATCTCAGCTGACCCCCTTCTTTAATGTAGCTCCTCTGGGGCAGCTAGCATCATCTGAGCCTCTTGTAAGCAACTTAGCTTATCCCAACTTCTAACTTCATGGTACTGAGCTTGCCGTGATAAATTATTTGATAGCATCCCTCTTGGGCTAGTGAGATGCCTCAGCAGGTAAAGCAGCTGGCCATGCACGCTGGATGACCTGAGCTGGATCCCTGGAGCCCACAATGGAAGAAGACTCATGAAGGTTGCTCTCTGACACCCACACAAACACACAGAGAGTGGATGAGAATTTTATAAAATATAACCTCTTGGTACACTGATGTGTTGACATGCATATGGGAGTTATCTACACAGTAGGGAAACACTTAAAAGATGATGTTGGACCCTGGAATAACTGGCAGCAAGCCACACTTTTTCTTGCCAAAACTAGAAATCTAATAAGTTGTCTAGATTCTAACAAAATAGTTTTATATGTATCAAATATGTTTTCTCTAAAAAGATTAAGGGGAAGGAAACACATGTAACCTATAATGTATGAATGCAGAACATTTAATATTTATCTTTCCTCCTGAGTTACACATGTAACCTATAATGTGTGCATGCAGAACATTCAAGATTCATCTTTCCACCGACTTACACATGTAACCTGTAATGTGTGCATACAGAATATTCAAGATTCATCTTCCCACCAACTTATACATGTAATCTGTAATGTGTGCATGCAGAACATTCAGGATTCACCTTCCCACCGACTTGACATACTTTTTGTTGAAGTTCTATAGTTTGGAGAGCCACTCTACCTTCAGTTAACTGGGATTTAAATTCTATCCCAACCTCTCTCTCTCCTCTCTCTCTCTCTCCCTCCCTCTCTCTCTCTCTCTCTCTCTCTCTCTCTCTCTCTCTCTCTCGTCTGGGTCTCTCCACAGCCTTGCTCTCCTACAACTCTTGTAGACCAGGCTGGCTTTGAACTCATAGAGATCCACCTGTCTCTGCCTTCCAAGTGCTGGGATTAAAGGCGTGTGCCATCACCTCCCAGCATCTCCTACAACTTATTATGTAGACCAGGCTGGCCTTGAACTCACAGAGATGAATTTTACCTTTTTTACCCATTATTTTGTGAAAACACTTACAGAAAGATATTGTTGATATATTAATTTTATTAAGACATGATACATTCTATAGTTGTCTGTCAAATCTTCATTTTGAATTTTTTCAACTTTTCATTTCTCGCAAAATGATGGTGTAAATTTTGTCTACACATTGATTTTCCAGATTTTGGGAAACTTCTTCAGAGTATAATTTGAAGATGATTTTGTTGACAAACTGTTAAATGTTTTGAAAAGTCAGGACATTATTTTGGTCCCTCTGAGCAGATCCTAACTTAATTTCTTAAAACACAAGGCTCATTAATGTCAATATGGCTCAATACAGAAACAGAATCCAGCCAAATGCAGGGCATTCTGTGACATATTTTATTTTCTTGCAAGAGGCTTGGTTTTGAAGGGGAGAGGGAATATCTCAGTTATAGAAATAATGGGCATTGTGGCCATAGAATTGATGTCTCATCCCGCAGTTTATTTTATCCCTGAGATCTTTTTGTTCTTCTCGGATGGAGTCATGTAAATGCTTCTGTGCCATGGACTTAGAAAATGAGTTCCTAAGATCAAGCAGGTTGGTCTGAGGGCTGGGTACTCCAGCTCTAGGAATCCATCCCAAAATAGGTCTTGTTTCTTCACTGCTTCCCATGTCCATGCCCAAAATCTCTGGCTTACTTAAAAAGTTGTCAAAAGCAGAATCATCCATATCTGTTCTGTTATATAGAATATTAGACTTACTGAGGCGAACAGGGTTCTGACAAGTAGTATATGGGTCACGGAAGGCAGATTTAAGTGGTTCATAGTCAATGTAATGGTTTGACTTAGAGTAGGATACCGGTAGGGGTTTCACTTCTAACTGTCTCCAGTACAAATCATCTGTCTTTTTAGTGTCTGTGATCTTTGGAAGTGATGTTAGGTCAAAAAGACTACTCATCTCTTTTCTTGGACAACAAGTTGGGAGTGTATAGGTAGACATCAAGCCTTGTTCTTCTTTAATCTTCTCTTCAATATCCTGGTTTTTATGAGTAATTCCAGGGAGGAGGTTATCATTCATTGCCATCACTTCTGTAGTACTGGGTATGAATGTATGAAAAGTACACAAAACCCTAGGGGTACAATCTGGACAGGAAGGTGGTCCTTGCTGCACCGTAGCCTCCAGAGGTCGCTGGTTCTGAATAAGTCGGGCAATTCGACCTTCCAAAGGCCTGGGAGGCTTTAAGGCAGGATGGAATTTTTCTTGCTATACCAGTGGCATAAAGAGGAGGAAAAAAATCAACTGATTAATAAATGTAGCATTATAATGATATGAAGTTACCCATTTTTATGATCAGGAAGTAGAGTGGTGGAAGCACACACACTAAGATTCCTTGCTATTTATTGAATTCTGGGCCCAAGAAAGTACGTCTTTCTTTTAGTGGCTTTTGGTAAATGGAAAATATGTTTTATTTGGCTAGAGACAAGCTTTCCAGTGTGGGAATTTTTGGCTTTCAAAATTTCAGAGATACAAAGGACTCACTAGACTAAAACTTAGAGAGCAGGACTGCATTAACTATCCTGTGCAGGCTGTACCCACTGCCCCATCTGTGTTTAAAAATTTATTTATTTATTTATTATGTATACAGTATTCTGCCTGCATATATCCCTGAATGCCAGAAGAGGGCACCAGATCTCATTACGGATGGTTGTGACTGACCATGTGGGTACTGGGAATTGAACTCAGGATTCCGGGAAGAGCTGCCAGTGCTCTTAACCTGTGAGCCATCTCTCCAGCCCCTTGAGGTGTTTTTAAAGTATGAATTCAATCAGGCTTAGAAACTGCAAAAATAAAAGGCATATTCAGGATACTATTACTGGAGCTATGTGGGTAGGGGAGGAGGGAAGAGGTGGCCTATAATGGCATGGATGGTGATGTGTTCTGTATTGTGGCAGAGGCTTGAATGAAAGCTGTATGCTTTTGTTTTAACAAATGTACATTTACTATTTGTACAATTTTATTAAATATATACTTCACATTGAATGAAAAACAGAAAAAAATTTAACTCTGGTAAATGGTATGAATGTGAAATCTTGATGGGTAAAGTATATTAAGGTCTGTACTTCACTCTAAAATGTGTAAAAATGATAAATATATTTGTAGATGGTTGAAGGGAATAGATTATGCAAAAGACTGAGTATAATGAAGTGTTGGGATAGAATATAACTGGTGAGTATACAGGTCTTAAATGATAATTATTCCTATATGCTTGAAAAAAATTTACAATAATATGCTAAAGAAAACACCAAAAATCAGTCTATGCATGTAAATATCAGGGGAAAGGTAATAATAATGAGTGCATGGGGACAGGGGCTAGGGATGTGGTTCAGTTGGTTGAATACTTGTTTAGAATCTTGGGCTCAATCTGAAGTACCTCATAAAACTGGGCATAGGGACACAAGTATGTAACCCAAGCATTAGGGAAATAGACACAGGATTGGAGTTCAAGGTCATCCTTAGCTACGTAGAAAGTCTGAGGCCAGCCTGGGCTACATGACAGCCAATGTTTAAAAAAAAGAGTGGTGATGAAATAGCAACAGCAGCATGGACTTAGAGCATAAAGGACTCTGGGCCATCCTTTGGATTATGCTAGTTGGAGGAATTTCCATACTGATCACTGATGCAGTACTTCAGATTTTAGTGAATGTACTATGAGGCAAAGAAAGACCCTAGCCTTCTGGTAGGTTTACTGCATTTGCCATTAAATAAAAGGATATTGGATTTTAATAGTATCTGCTATGTGAGCAACAGCTTTTAGTACTTTTTTCTTTTGATCTGTCACAGGCTGGCTTTGAACTTGGTATGAAGCTGAGCATGACCTTCAACTCCTGAACCCATCACCTCAACTTTTCAAGTTCTGGAATTATAGGTATGTGCCACCATGAGGTGCCAAGAAATCAGACCGGGATTTTGTGCATGCTAAGGCAGGGCATTACCAACTGAACAACATCTCTAGTCCTAGTACTTGTATTTTATTCTGCAAAAAGCTTCTCAGGGATTTTTATCACCACTAAAACATGCTTTCCTGGAGGTGGTCCCGTAAATTGAGCATACCTCAGTGTCAGAGCATTTATCTAATCCAATAGAGAGTGCCTATCGCAAGTGCAAAATCAAAGCAATTGAAGGACCTGTGGTGGCTGATAAAGCACGGTGTATGGATACAACTCAGGTGTTTGATTTGATATCCCCTTCACAAATGCTTAAGCTAATATAAAATTAAAGTGCTCAGTGTGATCTAAAAAAATCCCTATTTTCATATGCTTATAGTTTTATATATATTTCTACAATTTATAGCTTTGAAATTAGGTTTTCAAAATTTGTATTTATAGAGGATAAACCAGCACATGAATATGATATCCTTTATATAACTGATCTAGTGGGTTATATATTTTATTATAGGGCTTGATAATTTCTTTCAAGACATTTTTATAATCAATTCTCTAATTGATATAGGCAAAATTTTATTGGCTTTTGATTGTAATTCAGCCAACTCTCAATTATTATGACTACCAGGAAGAAGTTATTAATTTCCTCAAAAGTAATGGAATGTGTAAGATACACAAATCTGCAAAGATCTAAAATTTATTAGGAATCATGAAATTACTAGTTAAGCTTTACTCATTATAGGCAAATTCTTTTGTGAATTATTTTATCAAGAGTAGCATGACAGAAAATATGTTTAAATATAGGACTATGAAGAAGTTTTGTTTTTCCAATACAAACACGGGTACCCAAATCAGTTCCAATAAGTTCAGAGTTATCTTTCAAAACCAATTAGATCTTCTTTTTGTTTGAGTGGCCACCAATATTCAAGACACAAAACATGGGAAAAGCAAGGAGACAAGGGCTGGATATTCTCCCCCAAATAACTGAGAGTTGACTGCAATTACTTACAGGCTGTGGGTCAAATCCTATCTGTCCAGTTAGCTCTGCTACCTCTTTTTCATGGTAATCATCCAGCTCAAGGGGGCTCATGGGCCCTAGACCTTAATAGAAACATTGTCTTATTATTTTAGCTGAGTAAATGAAGAACAGTTATTAAACTACCCATTATGTAGGAAAACCTACTCATTCTCTTTATCATATAAATTAGAGCCAATAAATTATAAACCAGCCCCACTTCCCTGCTATCCACTTAAGAGAGAAACTGAGCTCTCCCGCTAATTTGGATTGGTTTTTATAAGGAGTCACGGAATGGAACATCAGAAGATGGAAGCTTGTGATAGAGCATTCATTGAGTGTCCCTTTTCTGTTCTCATTACTTGTATTAGTGTGAACTCATACCTGTAAAGTCATGAGCGTATGAAGTGATCCAGTGGGATCTCTCAAGATTTCTTTGTATATTGGCTTCCTTTGCAGAGTCCACAGCATCCCATGGATTCAAAGATGTGTTAGGAGCAAAGGTTTTAGGAGGTTTGGGGTAGAATACTGGCTTGTTTTTCTCAACACATTTAGGAAACTAGAATATGAACATAAAGATTGCTGTTATTAATTGTATCTAACTGAATAAGGGCTGTCCACTGGCCCAACAGGCAAACAGTTAAGGTCACTTTCTGTATTAATTACCATATTCAAGCCAGGCATGGTGGCTGTAACTATAACCACATTTTATCAAGGAGATGCTAACATCTCTTCTAAAAATCTCTGAGAACTTGGGTTGCAGTTTGTCCCTGAATATTCTACTTCTGGTATAGTTTCATTAGATAGACATACAGAGGGTTCTGTGTGCAGCTGGCTGACTTGACTAAAAGTGATTGCTTCTTTGTCTTCTGTCCCTGAAAGGAAACTGCATGATGTTAGCTACATCTTTCTGACAAAGGCTTAAGTCACTCGAATTCCAATAGGATGGCCATTCTTTACATATAACTGAAGGTTTATTTTCTGTATTCTACTAGATGTGCATGTAAACGTGGCTAGATGCGTTTTAGTGTGGCTCTAACCATTTAGTCAGTGCCTGGATGTACACATTTGTGGCAGGAAAGAAGGATCATCAAAAGTAAACATGTTCAAGGCGCACACTGGCTGGTACAAGAAAGAAGGGGTAAATAAATGCAAATGACCACAGACAGCCGTTTTCAAAAGGTTAAGACAAAACTACTTCACTGGAGGCTCTAGTTGAATGGAGAAGTGAGGCCAGGAGCAGGGTGCGAAGGAGGGAGATGAGACTGGGGTCATATGTCATACCACAGCAACTAGGCAGAGATATGGAGACACAAACATGCTGAAGCAGAGATAGGAGGGAGGTGTGCAGTATGGAACATTATGAACATTATGCCACTCGATGCCTGCAAGCCAAGACCACCTTGAATGTTTGCAGGGTCTGGGGTTTAAAGCACAGGTGGAAACCTGCCATTTGTCAAAACAGTTCGGCTAAAAGCAACAAATAAACTACTACTTACTTTGGCGTGCAATTTTAACTACCTAGAAAACCAGTTCCAAATTCAGACTTGTTAGTCTGTTACAAGTTTTGCATTAAGACATGGTAGCTCAGGAAGAGCCAGATGCTGCACGGAGCCTCAGGTCCTGTGGTGCTCTCTTATACTTGCCCCATCCTCCCGTCACTCCCATTCCATCCAGTAGTCCTCTTGGGGTACCCTTTAGCCCAGAGCTGTATACAGGCTGGGGATGTATCAACCTTTAAGACGGGTACAAAGGAGAGTCCCTAGACTGGTATGTGGTGGGAAACAAGAACAAGTGTTGTAGATGGATACAGTTTCCTTATTTGTTAAGTCCCAGCCCCACAGGGAGGAAAACAGCAAGAGGAAGGGAAAGGAATAATCATGAAAAGTTCCTAGGCCTAGGGGTGACAATATTGTTAGCATTCTTGTAATGTTGAAGTGACTCTCATTTTAGGTAAGTGGAGGGCTCATGTAAAAGGCATTTGTGAATGGGTCTCAAGAAATATTAAATAATTACCTTTATATACCATTAATTAACCTATGGCTTGCTTACTCAGGGGCAAAGAAAGCCCCTTTAAAAGGATCTATTTGAGGGCTGGAGAGATGGCTCAGCGGTTAAGTTGACTGCTCTTCCAGAGGTCCTGAGTTCAATTCCTAGCAACCACATGGTGGCTCACAACCATCTATAATGATATCAAGCATACATGCAGGCAGAATATTGTATACATAATAAATAAATAAATCTTTAAAAAATATCTATTTGAGCCAGGTGTTGGTAGTGCACACTTTTAATCCCAGGATGTGAGAGGCAGAGGCAGGTGGATCTCTGAGTTCAAGGCCAGCCAGAGCTTCACAGAGAAACCCTGTCTCGAAAAACCAAAACAAAAAAATCTATTTGATTTAATTATTAAATTTTATTTGTGTGTATATAAACAATGTGTGTTTCTGTGAGTTTATGTATACCACCTGTGTGTAGGAGCCCACAGAAGCCAGAAGAGAGTGTTGGATCATCTGGAACTGGAGTTGCAGATGCTAGGAAACAAAGCCCTCTGTGTTTTTCCTTCTCTTTTTCATAATTTGCAGAGCTAGCTTATTTGATACGAGCACTGCCTGTTCTTCCAAAGGTCCTGAGTTCAATTCCCAGCAACCACATGGTGGCTCACAACCATCTGTAATGAGATCTGGTGCCCTCTTCTAGCCTGCAGGCATACATGCAGACAGAATACTGTACACATAATAAATAAATAAATTAAAAAAAACAAATAAACATCATGGAACATCTTTTTTTTTAAAAAAAATGGACCTTATTCAAGAACTGTCCTAAGAGGCTAGGCTAATGCGCTTTATGCTGAAATGCAGTCTAGGAAACGAGAAATCAAATAGAAAATGCAAGACATAGTGTCATCTGTGCTGTCTTGGCAGGGGTTTAATAACCAGGAAACATTTGAGTCAGAGTCTGTTAAGGTGATGCTGTTCTGAGAGGGTGGTGAGAGAGGAGCTGACGCAGTCATGACAGGTGTTCACTGGGGAAGGGTACACCCAGTGTAGAACATGTACCTGACAAAGGTAAGCACAGGCAGGAAGGACTCCAGTTGCTGGCCCATTTCATTCTAGGAAGACACTCCAGTTTACAAGAGTGATGTTATGTTTTCAGCAGAGCCCACGAAATAGATGTAGTTTGTAATATGTGTGTGCGTGTGACCAGAAGAGATCATGCGACCTGTTTGTCACCCTTGAGATGGGTCTCTCATGAGCCTGGAGCCAGGCCAGCCTTAGCACCTTCCTGCCTCTGTCCCATTCTCTGCACAGATACAGGCTTGCACATACCACATCTGCTCCCCTCTCCCCCCGCCAGACAGGGTTTCTCTGTGTAACATCTCTGGCTGTCCTGGAACTCACTCTGTAGACTAGGCTGGGTGGGAATGAGGTACCTGGAGCTCTGTGATCCTGACAAAATAAGTTTCATGTGTGTACCAGGGAGAAGGAGGACAAGATGGCATTCAAACTATTCTGTTAAAAACTGAGTTCCAGGGGCCAGTGAGATGGTTCCGTGGGCAACAGTGCTTGCCATGACACCTAACAACCTGAACTTCATCTCAGAATCCCTGGAAGAAGGAGAGAACTGACACCTAGAAGTTGTTCTCTGACCTCCACATGCATTTATACCCAACATACACGCATGCACGTGTGTGCGCACAAACACACACACACACATTATAGTAATTTAAACATTAAAAAGTTAAGTCCTTGATTATTTACAAGATTAAGCCTTCTTTCCAATGACACCATTTAAAAATGTTTCCAGGTTAGCAAAGCATATAGTCACAGGAATATTGCCCAAAGTAGCTACAGCTACATTGATTATGATCTCATTATGCACTGATATGGTGCTGGGGGCTTTCATTTGCATCTCCTTGGGACAGACCTTTCAAGTACATTTTATCATTGCTTTGTCTTTATTTATTAGGACAGTGAGGCACTGGAGAACTAAATGTACCCGTTACCCAGGTCATAGAGCTGGTAGGTTTTAGAGCCAGAAAATGGCTGCTTTAGATGGTTACCAATGTTAATCACACTTTCTTGATGGTTTACATAGGAAATGCCAAATACAGTTTCTGGAGATTCCTCCTTGTGGTAGGTAACATGGTAGAAAAGGCTTATCCGATTATCACCATCATTTCCATGCATGTGGTGTGGAGAAAGACAATTATTATTCTACAGTTTGAGTCCTTGAACAACCTTCCTGCTGTGGATCCAACCCCAGAGAATGACTAAGTGTTTCAGATGTGCAGCAGACGTGAGAGCCACTGCTCTAGTGATAGGAAGGGGCTGGCACTGTATAAACTTTGTTACTACAAACAAAATGCTGGGGAGAAAAATGATACCTTTGATCTCTCCTAGTCAGGTGACAGAAGGGAAATGGGAGAAGACTGGTTCAGGGGATAACACTGAGTTCACAGAAAGTAAAAGATGAGGACTGGAGAGGTGTCTCAGAGATTAAAAATCACAGGCTGCTCTTGCAGAGGACCAGATAGCGGCTCACAGCCATCTGTACTCCAGTTCCAGGGTATACAATGCACTTTTCTGCATTGTATCAGACATGCACATGGCACACATGTATGCAAGTAAACACTCATACATATAAAACCAAAAGTAAAATAAAATGGGCCTGGGTGTACCTAAAGGGACTCTGGCCAGCTTGAGTGTGGCAAGCACAGCTCTAGCAGGCTGTGCCCTTCTGTCTGTTTCCCTGTGCCTTGCTAAAAACTGTTGGATTATATTCTTAAAGCTAGCCATTAAGGTCTATTCCCTTATTTGGCCACTCCTTCCTCCTGAGGCTGACTACCAAGGTCCAGCTATTGAAGTATTGAAGTCCAGCAATCAGAAATCCCCTTTGGGTCACCTAATTAACATGCCCAATTAGAATTGAACAACTCATCCTAACATGGGGTTCCCCCTTTTACCTTTATAAACTTCCATTTTCCTATGTGTCACGTCTGTCTCCTCTATCCAGAGACAGCTTTTTGACAAGTACCCCTTCCCCTTCCCCTTTGTCCCCTGTTCCCTAACTCCTTTACCACCACATCCTAGCCCATTCTAACAATGGCCTCCCTCCGGTTCTTCTCCTTTTAAAAATCATACTTGCAAGGCTATTTGTTGCTGTTTTCTGCCAGAGTCAGAGAGCAGCCACTTTAACTTTTCTTCCCCGCTTAATAAAGGATCTCTGTGAAAACCGGTGTTTGGGGGCTGGAGAGATGGCTCAGTGGTTAAGAGCACTGCCTGCCTTTCTGAAGGTCCTGAGTTCAGTTCCCAGCAACCACATGGTGGCTCACAACCATCTGTAATGAGATCTGGTGCCCTCTTCTGGCCTGCAGGCATATATGTAGACAGAATACCGAGAATACTGTATACATAATAAATAAACAGATTAAAAAAAACCGTTGTTTGGATGTGGTTTGTGCCTAATCCAGGGTCTAGGAGGAAGCCCCTGCTGTGCAGGGGGGTTCTCATTCAGTAACCCCCCATCTAACTCAGTATCAGTTTTATTTTTGTCAGTGCAAAACTTGATTAAAGTTAGGAATGAGCCTGAAGAATGACCAAAAAGTTGAAAATTAAGACTAGTTAGGATGGATCACAAAAGTGAGATTAAACATTAGAGACATGAGCAAGAATAAAGCCAGTAGAAAATCTATGTATAAAGATTGTGTATGAGTGTGATTGTCTAATATGAATAGTGCCCTGGGTTCCATCCCCAGCACTGTATAAAACCACTGTGCTGGCACATACCTGTAATCCTAGCACTTGGGAGGGAGGCAGGAGGATCATGAGTTTGAGGTCATTCTTGGCTCCTTACCAAGAACAATGCCAGTCTGGGCTATGGGAGATCCTGTTACAAACAAACAATTCCCCTGAAAACATCATAGAAGATATAAATACAAAATATTCTCTTCTCAAAGAAGTTGTCATGTAGTTGATGAGCTATAGAATCAATTGTGGGAAGTTAGTGACTATAGAGTACAGGAGGTGTTAGCAGAGAAGAAAATAAGTCCTGCTGGACTAACAATAATATATTGTCTAGTATTTCCAGTTTTTATATTATTCCTCAAACTTTCCACGTTTGTAGGCCAGCTTTATTGAAATCATACAGATAATTAATCAAAGCTCAAAAAGAAACAGTATGTCTCCCATATCACTGAGACAGCAGATGCCATCAAAGGACAACTAAGAACTAGAACAACGGTCTTCTGACTTGGATCCCAGCTATGTTTGTTAGCTGAGACCTGGAAAATGAACAAATTTTAGATAGGCAGAAAGACCCTGGAATGGTGGCTGGAGAGATAGCTCAGCAGTTAAGAGCACTGGCTGCTTTTCCAGAAGTCTTGAGTTCAGTTCCCATGGTGGTTCACAACCATCTATAGTGGGCTCAGATGACCTCTTCTGGCACATGCAGAATAGAGCACTCATATACAAAAAGTAAATCTTAATGAAAGAAAGAAAGAAAGGAAGGAAGGGAGAGAGAGAGAGAAAGAAAAAGACCTCCCCAGGTGTGTCCAGCTGCCTTGGTTTGAATCTACTCAGGGGGAAGAAGTAAGGTTGCCTCCAGAAGACCTTCCTGACTCACTACACTGCTGGGCTTCATTGCCACTTGGGCAAAGAAGAACCCACAGAGGAGTGACAGGAAGGAAGCGCATGGTAGAGACTTGGACTATGAGAGCATGAAATAATGGGGCAGTTGCAAGAATAACCTCTCATATTTCTATTACTTAGGTAATAGATTTTACCGAATCAGAGACCCTTAATATTTTTATTTACGTGCAAGATTTTTAAATATATTAGTTTGTTTTTTAAGTAAATAATTTTAAAAGATAGAAAAAAGTCAGAGATCCAGTTAAAATGATTGTGTAAAGGGTTCTTTTAGACATACTTCAAAACACAGCAGGGCCAGGTGGTGGCGGCTCTTGTCTTCAATTCCAGCAGTCGGGAGGCAGAGGCAGGCGGATCTCTGTGAGTTCAAGGCCAGCCTGGTCTACAAGAGCTAGTTCCAGGACAGGCTCCAAGCTACTGAGAAACCCTGTTTCGAAAAACCAACCAAACAAACAAAACCAAAAACCAAAAACCACACAACAGGAATTGTTTACTTTGTTGACAGTTGTTTGTCACTATTGTGACCACATGTGGCCTGCCACAGTGGTTTTCCAGGTAAAACTCAGATGTTTCCAATCTTCCATTATTAATTGCTTACCTAGCTCACAAATTCTTGGGTTCAAGGAGCTACTATCTGGAAGGACTTGACACTGCCTTTTAGAAACTACTCGGTCAATACATGGTAGCTATTATTATTTTCAAATGTCTAGATATGTTCTCTCATGACTGATAATTTCCCTCTTATCTATGTGGAGCTCTGGAACAGAGGTGAAAGCGGAGACGAGCCTCACAAACCCGGACTCTAACCATTACATAGTCATAAACTTGAGTCTCAGTGTCCCCTTCTATGAAATGGGCTTGGTGGTAGTAATCTCAGAAAATTACTTTAAGAGTTAAATGATGTAGTGGTGCATGCTTTTAATCCCAGCACTTGGGAGGCAGAGTCTGGTGGATCTTTGTGAGTTTGAGGCCAGCCTGGTCTATAGAGCTAGTTCCAGGATAGGCAGGGCTGTACACAGAGAAACCCTGTCTCCAAAAAAGAAAAAAGAGTTAAATGATGTATCTTGAAGTGGTTTGTGAGCAGCAATTTAACATATCATGCTTTCTTTTAGACTTTGATACAAATGTATTAATAATGACTGGAATAAAAATGGCTCATGAACTCGGGAGGCAGAGGCAGGTGGATCTCTGTGAGTTTGAGGTCAGCCTGGTACTTTCCATTCTCTAACTCCATCCTTGTGATTTATAATATTTTAAGCTATTCCATCTATGCATAGAAGAAATGGGAGATTTTAGAGGACAGAGAGAGCTGAGGAAACAAGCTCCACCTGGAGCAGAAGCCAGGAGCAAATCCAGCCCTGGGAGCCAACCCAGTCCTGGAACACTGAGCCAACGACCTGACTCAGAGCCTGCGACCTCCACTGGAACCGGAGTGGGACTGAACCAGTTACCTAGGACAAGGAGAGAACGGGCTCCACCAGGAGAAGATAGGAGTCAACCCGGTCCCGGGACTCGAGCGGATCAGGATTGACCCAGCGACCAGATCCAGAGCCAGCGATCTCCACCGAAACAGGTACAAGGGAATAACCGCTGAGCGAGTCAGCCAGAGACAGAGACTGCAGAGGGTCTGGACGTGAATCTGGGACCTTCAAGGGAGTGGATATAGGCCAACACCCCCGCGGGCCTGGGGGAAAGTCTAGGACCTCCCAGGAACTAGGCCGGGCCAGGACCTCCGTCAGCCTGGGCTTGAGTGAGGCTGGGTCCTCCGAGGGAATAAGCAGGAACCAGAGATCTCGACAGGGGCCAGGCGCGAATCTGGGTCCTCAGAGAGAGTAGACCTGAGCCAGGTCCCCTGTGGGTTCGGGCATTGGTTTGAGACATCAAAGGGAAGAGGCAGGAACCTGTAACCCTTGTGGATCCCAGCGTGAGTCTGAGACCTCTGAGGAAGCAAGCAGGTCCCCTGCTGGTTCAGGCATTGGTTTGAGACATCAAAGGGAAGAGGCAGGAACCTGTAACCCTTGTGGATCCCAGCGTGAGTCTGAGACCTCTGAGGAAGCAAGCAGGTCCCCTGCTGGTTCAGGCACACCCAAGCCTAGAGCCTCCCAGGCAGTAGACTGGAACTAGAAACCTTTCCAGGCCCAACTCCAACCCAGGGGCTTCTGCAGGAGGGAACCCAGCCTAGGACTTACAGACACAGGTCAAAGCTGATAACCTAAGCCAAAGTTGCCCGGAGGCAAGGAACTCCACCTTGGGCAACAAATCCCACAGGAGTGGAATTGAATGAGACTCCTAGGACAGAGAGAGCCAAGGAAACAAGCTCCACCTGGAGCAGAAGCCTGGAGCAAATCCAGCCCTGGGAGCCAACCCAGTCCTGAGACACTGATTGAGCCAACGACCTGACTCAGAGCCTGCGACCTCCACCGGAACCAGAGTGGGACTGAACCAGTTACCCAGGACAAGGAGAGAGGGGCTCCACCAGGAGCAGAAGATAGGAGTCAACCCGGTCCCTGGACTTGAACGGATCAGGACTGACCCAGCGACCAAATCCAGAGCCAGTGATCTCCACCAGAACAGGTCTAACTCCAAGCCAGGGACATCTACAAGAGGAGATCCAGACCAAGATTTACAGAAACAGATCAAAGCCAGCAGCCTAGACCAAAGTAGGCTTGAGACAGCAAACTCCAAAAGAGCAGACCAAAATACAGGAACACTGAGCTACCTCCAGGAACAGGAATAACCAACGAAGTAACTAGAACTGGGACACTGACTGTACCACTAGGAAAACCATCTTAGCTTTTGATCTACTGGCACCTAGGAAATTATTCAATAGAATCTTAGACACCACCATCCACACCTATTAGAGGAAAAGATGAGTAGAAAAGGTAAGATCACAAGCTACACCACAAAGAACAACACAATACCAGTGAAACCCAAAGACCCTACAAAAGTAAGCCCGGAACAACCAAATATGGATGACCCAGAAGAAAATGATCTAAAAAGTAACCACAAGAGAATATCTGAAATTATTAAAGATGAATTGAGAAAGTACCTTAAAGAAATGGAAGAAAAAACAAACAAAAAAATTGGAAGATATCACCAAATCACTTAAAGAAAACCAAGAAAAAGAACTCAAACATATAACAGAAACTATTCAGGTCTTGAAAACTGAGATAGAAAAAATAAAGAAAACACAAGCCGAAGGAATTATAGAAACAGAAACCATGAGGAAAAGAACAGGAACCACAAATGCAAGTACGAACAACAGAATACAAGAAATGGAAGAGAGAATCTCAAGTGCGGAAGATAAAGTAGAGGAAATAGACTCATCAGTTAAAGAAAACATTAAATCTAACAAAAGCTTAACCCAAAATATCCAGGAAATATGGGACAACATAAAAAGGCCAAATCTTACAATAATAGGTATAGAAGAAGGAGAAGAAAGTCAACTCAAAGGTACAGAAAATATATTTAACAAAATCATAGAAGAAAACTTTCCCTACCTAAAGAAAGATATGCCTATGAAGATACAAGAAGCTTACAGAACACCAAATAGACTGGATCCAAAAAAAAAGTCCTCTCACCACATAATAATCAAAACACTAAACATACAGAGTAAAGAAAGAATATTAAGAGCTGCAAAGGAAAAAGGCCAAGTAACATATAAAGGTAGACCTATCAGAATTACACCTGACTTCTCAGTGGAGACAATGAAAGCCAGAAGGTCATGGTCAAACATTATGCAGACATTGAGAGACCATGGATGCCAGCCCAGGCTACTATACCCAGCAAAACTTTCGATCACCATAGAAGGACAAAACAAGATATTCCATGAGAAATCTAGATTTCACCAATACCTAACCACAAACCCAGCCCTACACAAAATACTAGAAGGAAAACTCCAACCCAAGCAAGATGGCTACACCAACAAAAACACACACAATTGATGATCTAATTACAGCAAATCCCGAAGAAGAAAAAGAAAACAAAAAATCAAAAATGCACAAAATAACATCACCAATGAGGAAAACCAAATTAACAGGAGATAGCAACCACTGGTCATTAATATCCCTAAATGTAAATGGACTCAACTCACCCATAAAAAGGCACAGGCTAACAGATTGGATACGAAAACAGAACCCATCCTTCTTCTACATACAAGAAACGCATCTCACAACCTCAAAGACAGACATCATCTCAAAGTAAAAGGTTGGGAAAAAATATACCAATCAAATGGACCTAAGAAACAAGCAGGTGTAGCTATTCTAATATCTAACAAAATAGACTTCAAGCTAAAATCAGTCAAAAGAGACAAAGAAGGACAATTCATATTAGTCACATGGAAAATCCATCAAGAGGGCACCTTCATATGTCAAAGAAACACTTCAAAAGCTTAAATCACATATTAAACCCCACACACTGATAGTGGGAGACTTCAACACTCCCCTCTCACCACTGGGCAGGTCAATCAGACAAAAAATGAACAGAGAAATAAGAGAACTAAAAGATGTTATGTCTCAAATGGACTTAACAGACATCTATAGAATAATCCATCCAAACAGAAAAGAATATACCTTCTTCTCAGCACCTCATGGAACCTTCTCAAAAATTGACCACATACTCGGTAACAAAACAAACCTCAACAAATACAAAAAAAATTGGAATAACCCAATGTACCTTATCAGATCACCATGCTTTAAAACTAGAAGTCAACAGCCATACTAATTCCAGAAAGCCCACAAACACATGGAAATTAAACAGTGTGGAGCTGGAGAGATGGCTCAGTGGTTAAGAGCATTGCCTGCTCTTCCAAAGGTCCTGAGTTCAATTCCCGGCAACCACATGGTGGCTCACAACCATCTGTAATGAGGTCTGGTGCCCTCTTCTGGCCTGCAGACATACACACAGACAGAATATTGTATACATAATAAATAAATAAATATTTAAAAAAAAAGAAATTAAACAGTGCTCATCTGAATCATCAGTGGGTCAAAGAAGAAATAAAGAGAGAAATTAAAGACTTCCTAAACTTCAATGAAAATGACCACACAACATACCCAAATTTATGGGATACAATGAAAGCAGTGTTAAGAGGCAAGTTCATAGCACTAAATGCCTACATAAAGAAACTGGAAAAATCCCACACTAGCGAATTAACAGAACAATTGAAAACTTTAGAACAAAAAGAAGCAAACTCACCTAAGAGAACTAGATGGCAGGAAATAAATTGAGAGCTGAAATCAACGAACTAGAAAGTAAGAAAACAATAAAAAGAATCAATGACACAAAGAGCTGGTTCTTTGAGAAAATCAACAAAATAGACAAACCTTTATCCAAACTAACCAAAAGGCAGAGAGAGAATATCCAAATTAACAAAATCAGAAGTGAAAAGGGGGACATAACAACAGACACGGAGAAAATACAGAGGATCATCACGTCATATTTTGAAAACCTGTACTCCACAAAATTGGAAAACTTAAAGGAAATGAACAACTTTCTGAATAAATATCACTTACCAAAATTAAATCAAGACCAGATAAGCAAATTAAACAACCTATAACTGCTGAAGAAATAGAAACAGTCATCAAAAACCTCCCAACCAAAAAAAGCCCAGGACCAGATGGTTTCAACTCAGAATTCTACAAGACTTTCAAAGAGGAACTAATACCAATACTCCTCAAATTATTCCACACAATAGAAACAGAGGGAACATTGCCAAACTCTTTTTATGAGGCTACAATTACCCTGATACCCAAATCACAGAAAGACAATACTAAGAAAGAGAATTACAGACCAATCTCACTCATGAACATTGATGCAAAAATACTAAATAAAATACTAGCAAATAGAATCCTAGAACACATCAGAACCATCATCCACCATGACCAAGTCGGCTTCATCCCACAGATGCAGGGATGGTTCAACATATGAAAATCTGTCAACGTAATCCATCATATAAACAAGCTAAAAAATAAAAACCACATGATCATCTCATTAGATGCCGAAAAAGCATTTGACAAAATACAACATCCCTTCATGATAAAAGTCTTGGAGAGAGCAGGGATACAAGGAACATACCTAAACATAATTAAGGCAATATACAGCAAGCCAACAGCCAACATCAAACTAAATGGAGAGAAACTCCCAGCGA
>PVIU01021466.1:0-31508 GCA_004026605.1 Ondatra zibethicus
GGGGTGGGGTGCGGGAAGGGGGTGTGGGGGGGTAGAGGTGCAGTGTCCTGTAGAACAAAGAGGCCGGGGGGGATTTTACGGCCGGGGGGCAGAGTCCTACCAGTGTGAGCTGCCTCCGATCTCAGCCTCTTCTATCTCTTGTATTCTGTTGGTTATAATTGTCTGTGTGGTTCCCGTTCGTTTATCCAGATTTTCCATATCCTGCCATCTCTCGGTTTGTGTTTTTCTTTACTGCCTCCATTTCAGTTTTCAAGTTTTGAACTGTTTCCGTTACCTGTTTGATTGCTTTTTCTTGGTTTTCTAGGGTATCTTTGAGGAATTTATTCATTTCTTCTAACTTTTTGTTAGTTTTCTCATCCCTTTTGATAAAGGACTTTTTCACCTCTTCTTTAAAGGTCTCTATAACTTTCATAAAGTTACATTTAAAGTCAATTTCTTCTACTTCTTCTGGGATAGGTTGCTCGGGTTTTCCTGTTCCATAATTGCTGGATTCTGGTGTTATCATGTTGCTTTTCAGGTTCTTGGATGAATTCTTTGATTGGCGCCTGCCCATCTCTTCCTTCAAGTGTGTTACGGAGAGTCTTGGTGGCTTCGTCCCTCTGTCCGGGCGTATCCATCGGGCGTATGAATCTGCTGAATCTGGTTGGGCTCCTTCCTCACCAGGGTCTAGATGAATCTGCAGAAGCTGGTTGGGCTCCTTCCTCCCAGGGGTTCCCAGTCCCAAGGGCAGGCTTAGTGAGAGTTGCCTGCTCTGCTCCGCTTGGCTCTGTGGGACAAGGGAGGGCACCTAGCAATGGGCTCACCCTTCCCCCAAGGCCTCAGCCCAGATAGGCGGGGTCTGGATGAATCTGCGGAAGCTGGTTGGGCTCCTTCCTCCCAGGGGTTCCCAGTCCCAAGGGCGGGCTTCGATTAGTTGTTTTCTTTGATCAATGAGTTTATTTTCTCTATCGTATCTCTACAAGAGATCCTTTCTTCTATCTCTTGTAGTCTGTTGGTTATACTTGTTTCTACCGTTCCTGATCATTTACCCAGATTTTCCATCTCCAGCCTTACCTCCGTTTGTGTTTTCTTCATTGCCTCCATTTCAGTTTTTAAGTCTTGAACTGTTTCCATTACCTGTTTGATTGCTTTTTCTTGGTTTTCTAGGGTATCTTTGAGGAATTTATTCATTTCTTCTAACTTTTTGTTAGTTTTCTCATCCTTTTCTTCAAAGGCATTTTTCACCTCTTCCTTAAAGGTCTCTATCACTTTCATAAAGTTACGTTTAAAGTCGTTTTCTTCTACTTCTTCTGGATTAGGTTGCTCAGGTTTTCCTGTGGAGTACTCATTGGTTTCTGGGGTTATCATGTTGCTTTTCAGGTTGTGGGAGGAATTCTTGGATTGATGCCTACCCATCTCTTCCTTTGATTTCAGTCAGGGGAGTCTCAGTGGGTGGGGACCACCCAGGAAGGCTTGTACACACTCACCGCTCTGGATAGCTGATCTCAGTGCAGGAAGAGGAAGTCCTATCTGGACTTCTGATCCTTCTGGACCTCCAATCTTGGCACAGGAAGAGAGATTCCTGGGGTTCCAATGCCCCACAGAGGAAAGGGCAATCTTGCAGTGGGGGTTGCAGGTTTGTGTGGAACAAAGAGGCCCACGGGGACCTTATTGCCAGGCACACACAACTTTACCAGTCTGCGCCTCCGATCTCAGCACAGGAAGAGAAAGTGCTGTGGTTCCAAGGCCCCACAGAGGGAAGGGCAATTTTGCAGGGGGATGGTGCATGGTTGTGTGGATCAAAGAGGCCCGCGGAGACCTTACCGCCAGGCACACACAATCTTACCAGTGTGAGCCTCCCATCTCAGCACAGGAAGAGAGAGTGCTGGGGTTTCAAAGCCCCACAGAGGAAAGGGCGATCTTGCGGGGGGGGGGTGCAGGTTCCAGTGGAACAAAGAGGCCTGCGGGGACCTTACTGCCAGGCACACACAACCTTACCAGTGTGAGCCTCCAATCTCAGCACAGGAAGAGAGCTGTAATTCTAATTTTATACTTGATGTTTGTTCTTATTGTATATAGTTTGGTGTTAGGCTTAGAACTCTCTTATTTAGACAAAAGGAGGAGGTGCTTTGGGAACTCCTTTAGCCAATAGCCCTTAACACACCAGCCCACTTGGGCATGGTCTTTTATACTATAAATGCAGCCATAAAGCTTATATATTATATCTCTCAGCTGCTGAATTTGGTTCCTAGTGCCTGCTTGTGCAGAGGACTGTGATTTGTGAGTCTACCCCTAAATAAATAACCCTTTACTGTATTCAATTCTGAGCTAGTGTGGGATTACTTTATAGTGTCAACCTACATTTATCAATCTCATGTAGTCAAGTATGACCTTGAACTCAGAAAGATCCATCTAGTTCTGCCTCCCAAGTTCTGGGATTAAAAGTGGGTGCTATGACTCCCAGGCCTCTGTGGCTAACTAGTGGCTTAGCTCCACACTCTGATCTTAAGGCAGGTTTTATTTGTTAGACCACAAACAAAATTTCACCACAGTAGTCTGACATCCCTCAGAAAAGCAATCAAAAAACATTGTGGAATCATATGTGAAAGAATAAAAAGTAAACTTAATTTCTTTTATATTTTATTTCTTCTATAACATCTTGAAACAATTAGAAACCATAATTGTATCATTTTTATCATTCTATGTTTTTGAAAAATTAATAAGATTTTAAGTTTACATTACTTTATTTTGTAACATGTATGGAAATCAGATGTCCAATTTAGCTAGTTGATTCTTTCCTACCATGTTGATGTCAAGATTGAATTCATGTCCTCAGGCTTGATAGCACATTCCTTTACCTACAGAGCCATATCACCAGCCCACAATTTGATAACGAAATAATCTGAATGAAATACTAAGTTTAATGCTATGATTGTAAGCCATACACAAGTACAAGGATAATAGAAAACATGAAATATTTCTGCAAAATTTGAATAGTTGTGAACATTATTCCCATGGGAACAGCTCTTTTGGAAAATCTGCCATCTTCTCTTGGAATATTTTATCGAAGTATTTGGCCTGGGCTACTGTGAAGTAATATTTCCAGTCCCCAATGATGCCTGGAAAACATGGAGGAGAATCTGAGGTTACATCTTGTGATAGGTCTGAAGACTCAGCCTATCCCCTAATTCATTTGTATGATATTCCTATATAGATAGATGACTAATATTCTCAATCCAATTAACTTAAAGCTGTAAATATCCCATAAACAAAAAGGTGCATACTTCCTTTTGTTAAAAATCCTCTCACAGTTCATATAGTCAGATTGATGACTATCTTGAATATCACCTTAGAACCTTCATTGGTGAGGGATGGAGACAGAGACAGAGACCCACATTGAAGCACTGGACTGAGCTCCCAAGATCAAGTTGAAGAGCAGAAGGAGGGAGAAGATGAGCAAGGAAGTCAGAACCACGAGGGGTTGGTCCACCCACTGAGACAGTATGCCTGAGCTAATGGGAGCTCACCAACTCTTGCTGGACTGGGAATGAATGAGCATGTGATCAAACCGGACTCTCTGAATGTGGCTGCCAATGGGGGTGGACTGAGGGGCCAATGATAATGGCACTGGGGTTTGTCTCTACTGCAAGTACTGGCTTTTTGGGATCCTATTCTCCTTGGATGCATACCTTCCTAGGCCTATATGTAGGGGGGAAGGCCTTGGACTATTCACAGGGCAGGGTGCTTTGTTCTCTCTTAGGACTGGAGGGGGTAGGGGTGAGGGTGTGTGGGAGAGTAAGAGGGAAGTGGGAGGAGGGGAGGAAGTGGGAATTTTGACTGGTATTATTTGTAAAGTAATAAAAAAAGAGGAAAAATCCTATTTTGAAGACACTAGTTCCATGTGGTTAAGGTAAATCTAATTCCCCAGTTTTAACTGAATTGTCTTAGTAAAGATGCAGTTTCTAAGAATTAGAAGCATAACTCAGAAAAAACAGCACTGGTAGTCAATTCAGTCTTCAGTCTTTCAGACAGGAATGCTTTCTGTAGAACAACTGTGCATAACCACTCAGGGAGGGGCAGGGTTTATGATTCAGTGGTACTTTATCTGCTGAGTTTATGTTTACGCCCTCTACTAAATTTCAGAATAACTTAAACATATCACCAAATTCCACACTGACCTAGATTCCAAATGGAATCACAATCCCAAGTATATGAGACAAGTATTTAAATATGAAACTTTGAGAAATGATATTTCAGAAAATATCCTGTTAGTATGAAATTTTCATAGAACCTCTGTCAAAATCTTTCTAAGGATGTTGTGGTGATGGAACTCAAAACTTAAGGTACCCATGACTTTTTCAGAGGAAGTGATTTATCTTTTATCACCCAAACTGGACAGCTCACAACTTCTTATGACTACAGTGCCAGGCTCTCTAATTTCTCTTTTCTGGCATTGTTATGTACCTACACTTGAGGCATGTGATCTTTCACAAATAAATGCACATAAAAATATTTTAAAATTTAGGGACATAAAAGATGGTACATCACTTAATGGCACTCTGTGCTCTTCTGAAACATCAGCATTCTAGTTCCAGCACACAAATGGTAGTATACAATCATCTCTAACTCCAGTTCCCAAGGATTTGATGCCCTTTTTTTACCTCCACAGATAGTGTATGCACGTGATGCATACAAATACATGCAGAACAAACCCCCATACAGATAAATTTAAAATGCAGTATATATTTTAAACTATATATATGTATGTATTAATATATATATTCAAATAAAAACCCGTCTATAGGTAGTTATTCTGTGCCTTCTCAATTTGAAAGCCCTAGTTGAGAATGGCATCATGTTTTGACTACTGTATTATTAGCCTCAGAACTCCTATACTAAGATTCACAGCAATGTTTGAAACACAAGGAAATTCAACACAGAGGGTTTGATGCTGAGTTATAAGACATCAAAACTGGCTACATAAGAGAAGGTCAAGTTTCCAGAATATCATCTGAGCCATATCTGGAATTTTAAAACTGTCTCCCAAGATCCATCATGTAGAGTGCTTGCACATGCTCACTGTTTTTTGCCCTCTTAGACTTCTCAGATTTCTCTGCTGTTTACACCTCTATCCTTATCCTTGCCTCTAATACATTTGACTGCAACAGACAGTACTGTGGGTTAGGATAATTTCTAAGAAAGGATCTAGCAGTTCCATCTTAGACTTCCTAAAGCCTAACCATACTCTAGCTTCATGTCTCAGTCCCAAGTCTCATCTGAATATAAAGCAACCCAAGTACATCACACCTACCAAGGAGGATGATGGGACAGACCAGGATAAGTTTTCCAATCTGGAGGATCCCTAGTCATGATCCTGTGTCACCAAAGATATAGCTGTGCAAATCCACCTTGAAGGTTGGGGAATAGTCCTCAGTATCAATTTTCTGTACTGCTGGCCCACTGGGTTGCATAAGGCCTTCATTGGGATGACATTTTCTATAATCTAGTATGTTTCTGATATCTAGTATGAATCCTAGATACTTTAAGTATCTTTAAGATACTTCAAAATTTGTTTTCTGCCCCAGATAGCCAGACCAAGACTTAAGAGTATTAGCTATTCTATCATTATGGATTGTTCAAGCTCCAACACTGACATAGAGGTTTATAGACTGGGGTAACTAGACTCATAGAACCTAATGCCTTCTTCAGCCTCTGGGGGCACTACACATAAAGGTATACAAATATGCCATAAGCAAAATATCCATATAGAAAGAATAAATGAAATACAAAAATAGGCCCTCTGGGAGGGGGAGAGAAATTTTCTTTTGTTGTTGGTATTCTTTTGTGTTTATTATTATAAGTCATGCTTTAATTGCATGTGTATGCATGGCTATGTATGTGAGTTGTCATGTAATACAATGTTTGGATTGAGAGACAGGAACATAAATTACAGGAGGTGGTTCTCCTACCAAGTAGTTTCCATCATGCTTGGTAGAAAATACTTCTAATTTGCAAAGCACACAACATTGGCCCTTTTGTAAAATATTTTGGAACAGGACCTCATGTATTCCACGGTAGTTGAAAACTTTCCATGTAGATAAGGATGAACTTGAACTTCTAATGCTTAAATCTCCACATGCTGAGTGCCGAGATTACATGCATAGTGCATCATGCTTAGTATATAAAGTGTTTAGGAGAAAAATTGGAGTTCCTTACATGCTAGTCAAAAAGTATAGCCAATGGGATACATTTTAATCCTAAAGAGATTTCTCTGAGTACATGAGGTAGGCACTTTCACAGAACTGAGTTCATGAATACAACGATATATCTGTTTGGTTTTCTTTTGTTTCCCATGTGTTTGTGTGTGTGTGTGTGTGTGTGTGTGTGTGTGTGTCTTTGGGTTTTTCTACCTGTGTGTATGTTTGTCCTTTTGTGTGTTTTATTTTGTTTTTCATTTGGCTCATTGTTTTATTGCTGATTTTTTATTTTGTTCTCTTGGCTTTGTTTTTAGAATAGTTTTTCATATGCTCCAAACTGGCATCAAACTTGTCATGTAGCTGCTGATACCATTGATTCCTGATCATTCTGCCTTCATCTCCCATGTACTAGAATACAGTACTAGAATACCCATGTACTAGAATACAGGGTTTCGTTACCATGTCTAGAATACATATAGCTCACATTATTCACCAGAGGATGAGTTACATAATCAAAACTCCTTGATTCTTTTTAAAAAATTTCAGTTTATGTCTCTCTGTAAGATTCCCTAGGTTATTTCATACACATGTGACACCAACTTAACTAGTTCCCACCAGAATTTTCTCCTTTTGCTAAATCAACTACCTGAAAGTGCCTGAAATACACATAAGTTCTATGAAATTATTTTCAGAAAAGACCATGTGAGAAGCTCAGGTAACAATAGTCATCAAACTATATTCATCAATACAGAGGTAGCATGATGAACTGACCTTATAATTCTCAAAACTCAAATGACCAGCAAGTGGTTTGTAATTTTTTAACACATTTACTCATAATTACTCATAATTACTAACAACTACTCATAATGGAAATGCGAACTAATACTCTTTCTTGTCCCAGATCATTATAAAGGACAGTAAAAGTCAGTAAAAATGGGAATAAGGGGAACCTACTCTCCTTTGGATATACTATAAAATATGAGTATTTGAACGAGTGCAGCCATTCTGGAAATAAGTATGGATATTTTCAAAAGAAATACAAAAGAGACATAAAATATCATCCAGGTAAACACTTCCTGGTATATATGCAAATGTTATTAATATGCAAAGAGAAATACTTAATTCATATCAATGTCTAATATTCAAAGTACCAAGGAAATGGAGCCATCCCAGATGTCATCAACAGAAGAACAAACAGTGGAAAACGTGGAAACCTTGCAGTTGCATTAAGCCATATAGAAAAAATAAAATTTGCAGAAAAATAAATGATCCTGGCAATAAATATATTAAATAAGTTAGAGGAGACCCAGTTAAACAATATTGCATGACAGATACAAACACCTTAAATCTTAGCTTCCTTTTCCAATAACAAGAAAACCCTCCTGCATTCAGTTGCATATGAGAACTATACCGTTATCTCTACCTTTTCTCATTGTTAACAAATACATTTCCTTATGATTTATAATGCTGTTGTTAGCCATCCTGCATTCTTTCATGGCCTGGAAGTAGCTGTTCTTCAGTACTAAGTCTAGTTCCTCTGGTTTCAAAGTCTCTCCTATGAATTCACAGATCTTCTTGATGATTCTTCTTGTGTCCTAAAGGAAAACACATTATTAGTAAAAATGTGAACATGAATGACAACAGAGACAGGAAATTAGGAATGAAGAGTCCAAATAATTGAAAGAAAAAGGAAAAACACAGAAAAGGAAGCAAGGAATGAATATACTGAGAAGGTTCAAGAATGAAGAAGCATTAGGAAGGAAAAAGATTCCCCCAAGTTATCCTCCGACCTCAACATGTTCACAATGAAAAGAGGCATATCTATATCTATATCTATATCTATATCATCTATATCTATATCTCCACCTGAATCCACACAAACTAACACACAAACATATACACACGAATATTTACTAATGCAAACACATATGCATGTATGTACATATATACACATGTGCACAGTACAAACATGCACACACACATCTAGAAACATACACAATAACTAATAACTCTTAAAAGAATGAATGTGCTAAGAGGTGGCTCAACAATTGCAGTTGTTTTAGAGGACTGTATTCGGCTCCCACAACTCAGTAAGCTAGCTCACAACTGAATGTAACAAAAATTGCAGATTTCACACCATCATTGGGTTCTGTAAGCACAGATACTAAAGGTTACAAACCTATAAAACACACAACAAAGCATACACACATGCACACACAAAATATAATTAAATAAACAAATAAATAGATAAATAAGTCTATTTTTGAGTGGGGGCATGTTCAAATGTTTGCAGTTATACACTTCAGTATTCCAATGATTGAATAAATAAATGTAAAAAAAAGTGTATCAAGTTGTTTGATATATTGATATATACCAATAATTCTGGTACTTGAGAAGTGGGGTCAGCTAAATCAGGATTTCAAGGCCATCCTCAGATACATAGTGAGTTTGAGACCAGCCTGGACCAATATAACCATGTCTCCAAAACAGATAACGCTGCACTTAGAAGAACAGGAGACCTCATAGAGTGTAGTGTAGTAGTCAGTTATACCTATAATCTCTGCATTGTGAGGCTGAGGCCAAATGATAATGATAAGAAATGCCAGCGTATCTCCTCAGGCTTGCTTATGGGAAGCATACAATGCTGCAACACACCTGTGCGTGTGAGTGGTGCTGTATACAGGTAAATGTGCATATGAATATGCCCATCAGCACACATGCAGAGACCAGGGGAGATAAATAAGTGTTCCTCTCTAGTACGCTATGCCTTACCATCTTTATATAGTCTCTCACTAAATCCAAAACTCTTTCTGTTTTGATTAGTGTGCCTGACCATCAAGTTCTTAGGGTCTCCCTCTATCTTTCTCCCTAATGCAGGGATCAGGCATGCAAAGAAAGCCCTGAACATTTAACTATGTTCTGGGGCTTTTATCTCAGATACTCACACTAGTACAACAGAGGCTTTTTCCCACTGGGCAATATAACCAGCCTCAGCACATAACCAACAGTGCAAGTAGAAGCTGTGGTGAGCCACCTTAGCTGTTAAAGTCCTTTATTACATTGCAAGATGAAGCTGAAAAGATCCTAAGAAAGAGCCTGGAGTATGCAAAAAATCAACAAGGAATAGGCTAATTGAGAAAGCAAAATCCACTTATAAGATTGTCTTTGAGCCTACCACTGACAAATCATGTGGAATGGGGCACGGAAATGGGGGATGTAACATAGAGTGAACCTACTGAGAGGCTGTATGTGACTGTGAGAGTGATGCTTACCCTTTTCAGTTCTTCATAGCTCAGTATCAAGATGTTTTCTCTCTCTCTCTGGGACAACCATCCATGAATGTGCTCAAACCATGATCCAAATGGTACTAAGTGTGGTAGAGTAGAAAATAAAGATTAAAATGATAAAAGCAGTAGTCCACGGTCAGCTACGTGAGCAGTTAGATTACAAGAAAGGGTTGCCAAGCCTCATGAACTGTGTTTGATTATGTTGACCCACTAGTGAAAAACAACTGCTCCATCAAGGTGTCCTCTGATCTCCACAAACAAGCTGTAGCATGTGTTTGCACATACACATACAAACAAAAGCTAATTTAATATGTAGCTGTGAATAGCTGAAAAGAAAACAGGGAACATCTCTATACAGTTCCTTAATCTTAATCTCTCCCTACATTTCTAAACTGTAAATGAAAAACATATTCTGTGTTTATTTAAAGTAAGTTGAGTACATTTGTAAAATTACAAATGTCAATATTTAAAGCAAAATTTAAGATTACTAACTCATTAACACTTTATTTACTCCAATAAGCTCTTTCACTCAAACTGAAGCTTGCCACTTTCATTTTAGTCTGGCTAAGCAAATTTTCTAGTGCACAGTATCTGATTTTCCAGTACTGTGTTAGAGGGGCCATCAGGTATATCAGCTGGTATTACATGAGGGTGTAAACTATCTGACATGGGTTCTAGACTCTGTATTTTTATCCTGTGAAAGAGCATCTTATACCCCTAACTGTTAAGCTATCTCTCCTGACACATCATTTGTTTCTTGCAAGTCTATGTTTTTAGCACATACAATGTCCTCAGTCATGTCTGGTTGTATTCTTAATGTTTACCTAGAATAATTTAATTCTGTATGTGTCTTTTGGTTTAACCTATGTTTCCCAACTCTTGATGTATATGTCATGGTATATAGGTGCTTTTGTAGGCCAGTTGTGCTTGGGTGTACTTGCATGTGTGCATAAGTTCAGATGCCAGAGGTGGAAGTTATTTG
The DNA here is from genome assembly GCA_004026605.1 of Ondatra zibethicus. NCBI lineage: Eukaryota > Metazoa > Chordata > Mammalia > Rodentia > Cricetidae > Ondatra > Ondatra zibethicus. The sequence goes on from PVIU01021466.1 coordinate 10,446, forward strand.
TTGATATCTGCATTTGCTCTTTGAGGTGTTGTTTTTCCCTAAGCTCTTACCTTAGAATTTTCAGAAAAAATGACCACCCCATCTCTATTTGGTGGTTTGAATAATATTTACCATATTATCTCAGATTTTTTGGTGGCTCTCTTTAAATAGATATAGGTGGTATAACCTTGATTGAGGAATAATAACCCTGGGATAGGCTTTAAAGTTTCAAAAGCTCTAGCCATTCCCTGTTCATTCTCTCTGGTTCATGTTTATGGTTAAGGAAATAATCTCTACACTTCTTGCTACTGCTGCCATGCCTCTGCTTATGCATGATGGACTTTTGTCTCACTGGAACTATTAGCTAATATAACTTTCTCCTATAAATTGATGTGCTCACGTTGTTCCATTACAATAAAAGAAAAAATATTTATATTTCCAGAGAGCCTACTGTATCTTACAGCTCCATTTTTACTGATATAAAGTAAACTGTTCCCAGATTCTTATATGGGTAGAGAATTCTGGTCTCAGGTCTTTATCATGTGTGCCAAGCACTCTTAACTGCTGAGTCATCTCAGAAATCCACATATAATATTAATTTTTCATATTGGTCTTCTTCAGAATCAGATTGAGTGAACAGTCTACAGAATCAGACAGTAGATGTTGGTTTCAGTGGCTTTATAGTCCCTCTTGCAACATCTCATAAATATCTTAGATATATAGTCAGCTCAAGGCCAGGCTGAGAAAATTATTGAGACCTGGTATTAAAAGAAAAAGTAGAAGTAAGCCTGTAGAAGGAGCTGGTGAGAGAAAGTGCTTGGCATATGTGGGCTCCTATGTACTCTGAATCATCAGGTGATTTGAAAAACCATGGACTATTTAACCACAAGGTAAGCAGAGACTATACTGAAGTCCTGTTGCTTATCTGATCTACTTTCCAGTGGTAGTGAAGCCCACAGGCTCAGATTTATAAAGATATAAGGGAACCCAGGAGGATCAAAGAAAGCCCATGGTTCCCAGACCAACACTGCTCTGCACACTTACCTTTCCCTTGAAGGAAATTTTCAAAGAATCCTTCCAGTGATTCTGGTTTCTTAATGTAATTTGTGGCATGCCAGAAGTGATAGCCTGACACCAGAGCATCTCTGGGATTTCTGATGAGATAAATCACCTTCAACACAATGACAGTAAAGTAAAAAACCCGTTCACTAGGTTTTCAATGTCTTCATATGATATCTCTGGAAATTTATTAAAACATTTTACAAATATAAATGGATTACTGATTTATGTGGGCTTATAAGTGTTTATGTTCCCTTCATACGCATATCCTGAGACTAGTATATGGAAGTAAGATAACAACCTTTTAATCTTATGTATCTTTTTCCACCATCAATTGGACCATAAGTATCTCAATCAGCTTCCCAGACTTGAAAAGAAACTTTACCTGTTACGACATGTCCCTCTTTTGTGGGTAAACAGAGTCATAAGGTGAAAACAGGCCCCAAATATGCTGTGTAGGTAAGAATAACATTGAACTTATCTTCTTCCTCTGATTTCCCAAGAATGTTGATTGCCAGCATGCACCAGCACATCTGGCCTTCTAATACTCTTTTACAAAGGATTTACACTTTGTATTAATCAATTATTCATGATAAGAATCCACTAAGTCTGTCACAGTGCTAGGATTGAGACAGTAGAAGAATGAAATATCTCTCCCTTGTGGACATCAGTCTATGGCTGAGAAAATCTCCAAAAGAGGTTCAAAAAACATATTCATTTTATTAATATTCATTTCATGTCTTTGTCTCTCTGTGTGTACGTATGTGCACATGTTTATAGTATCTGGGGAGGCAAGAAGAGGGAGTTAGATTCTCTTAAACTGGAATTAAAAACAGGTGGTAGTTGAAGAAAAATGTGAATGCTGAGAATGGACTCAAGTTCCCTGGAACAGCAGCGAGTACTCTTAACTTCTTCTGAGTCATCTCTCCATGTCATATGAATGTAGATAGTTTTATAGTTTTGCTTTTTGATTAGTGGAGTTCCTGTTAACACAGACACACAATAATATATGTTCACTACCCAAAGAGCTGTCTAATAATGACTTATGCTTAACATGCAGAAACTAACAAACAACTTCAATGAGGGTAATTTGATCCACAGGAGATCAATTTCTTACTGAATTAGTTAATTGGTTATTTGTGGGTCAGTGAAATGACCCATTGTATGAAAGAAACTCCACCAAGATTATCATTCTTATGTTGATTTCCTAGAATCCCATGGTAGAAAAGAGAATTCTCGTCAGAACTGTATCCACTGACACACACATACACACACACACACACACACACACACACACACACACACACATACATACCTATGCATACACACATAAATGAAGACTGAGGTTTTCTGTCCTGCCCAGTTCCCGCAATTGTTAAGTCCCAAAGAAATCACACAGAGGTCTACATGAACTATAAACTGATTGGCCCATTAGCTCAGGATTCTTATTGTCTCTTTTAACGTGTATTAGCCCATTATTCTTATCTATGTTAGCCACATGGCTCGGTACCTTTTTCAGTGAGGCAGTCATATCTTCCTTCTTCTGTGTCTGGTCAGGACTACAGAGGAATGGGTTTTCCTCTTCCCAGAATTCTCCTGGTGTGGTACCATGGCCTGTATTCTGTCAATTATATTTTAAATAAATGCTGATTGGTCAGTAGCCAGGCAGAAAGTATAGGCAGGACAACCAGACAGGAAGTAGAAGCAGGTCAAGGAGAACAGGAGAATTCTGAGAATGAGGAAGCCCATTCCTCGGCAGTTGTGAGCCTGCCCCAGAAGAAGCAAGATGTGACTGCCTCACTGAAAAAGGCACTGAGCCATGTGGCTTACATAGATAAGAGTCATGGACTAATATATATTATAAGAGTTAATAAGAAGCCTGAGCTAATGGACCAATCAGTTTATAGTTCATGTAGACCTCTGTGTGATTTCTTTGGGACTTAACAATTGTGGGAACCAGGCAGGACAGAAAACCTCAGTCAACAAATGGCACCCACGTGGACAACTGCATCCACATAAAGCCTGAGACAGCTTGGGAAGTAATTCTAGACAGAAAAGAATAGAGTTAAGCATGGCTTATTGATAGTAGCATTTTCTCTGATGGGCTCTGCTCGCTAGAGGCAAGAACTCCATTTAAGAGAGGCTTCCTGACTCAGCATTAGCTGCAAAACCTTGCAGCTCTTTTAAGAGGTCCTGCCACTTAACACTTAAATGGTGTTGATGAAAAGCTGACCTCATGCTTTCTGGTGGTGCCAGGGACCTGGAAACACCATAGAGTTGTGGCAATAAACATGGCTTTGATCAGTACCTCTGCCATAAGCCTGGAATCTCAGAAAGCTAAGGAATGGGTTGGATCTAGCTGTCAAAGCCATGGCTTTAATCCTCTCCATATTGCTTAGCAAATTAAAGACTCATGTGGTCAAAAAAAGAGAGATATACAGTAAAGAGAGGTTTAAAGACAAAGAAAACCTCTAAATGGTTTACAGTGTGTTGAAAATTTATGCAGGATTGAGAGAGAAAAGAAAAAGGTTAAAGTCCTTAAAATAAAACAGAAAGAAAGAGAGCAGTTGGGTGTGGTGGCACACACCTTTAATCCCAACACTTGGGAGACAGAGACAGACAGACTTCTGTGAGTTCAAGGTGTGGTGGCATACACCTTTAATCCCAACGCGTGGGAGGCAGAGGCAGACAGAACTCTCTGAATTCAAGGTGTGGTGGCACACACCTTTAATCCCCGTACTTGGGAGGCAGAGATCTCTGTGAGTTCAAGGACAGCCTGGTCTACAGAGTGAGTTCCAGGACAAAGATACACAGAAACCCTGTCTCAAAAAGCCAAAAATTAAAAATAAAATAAATGGAGGTTAAAATAAAGCCACGTAAAGATGAAAAATACATAGAGAGTCTGGATACTGTATGTTATTATTCTCTCTTTGAATTGCTTGAATGCTGAGGAAGGAGCAACAGTGGCTAAAAGATATTTGCTTATAAATGTTGCTGAATTAATCCAAGAAAGATATTTTGAAAATAGCTTGACTTCAAAATTGAAGTAAAAAGATATGATACTTTGGAGAAGAGGATTTGCTTTTGTTTCCACAGGAAATGAAAGGCCATGGATTTATTCTGAGTTAAGAAAAATCAGGTTTGATCAAGGAAGACCACCTGAGAAATCTCTGGTAGGAACAGATGGCCCAGATGTCAGAGTTCTACATCCAGAACAGATTCAAGATACTGCCTGAGGTGACCAAGACTCACAGGATACTTCAGTCAGGACTTGACCATAGCTCTAAATTTTCTTTAGGTCCCCTAAGATTATCAGCACCCCCAACCAGCAGGAAGTAGTGTGGAAAACTATGCCTACATTCTCAAAAACTGGACTGTGAATGTTCTTGTGTGTGTGTGTTTTAAAAAAAAAGAGGAGAAAGTGGTGTGGGACCATGGTCTGTATTCTGTCAATTATATTTTAATAAATGCTGATTGGCCAGTAGCCAGGCAGGAAGTATAGGTGGAACAAACAGACAGGAAGTAGAGGTGGGTCAAGGAGAACAGGAGAATTCTGGGAAGGAGGAGGCCCATTCCTCTGCAGTTGTGGGCCCACCACAGAAGAAGCAAGATGTGACTGCCTTGCTGAAAAAATGTACCGAGCCATGTGGCTAACATAGATAAGAATAATGGGCTAATATAAGTTGTAAGAATTAATAAGAAGCCTGAGATACTGGGCCAATCAGTTTATGATTAATGTAGACCTCTGTGTGATTTCTTTGGGACTTAATGATTGCAGTAACCAGGCAGCACAAGGACCAGGTGATACAGAAAACCTCAGTCAACACATGAACATACGTGCAAATACTAATATACATGCATACACTAATATACATATAAGAATACACAAACATAGAATACATACACACAGGTACACACATAGAATGCTTACATATGCATACAAATATGAACACAAAGGCACACAAATACAATGATCACTTATACACAAACACATGCACACAAACAGACACAAATGCATATATGGGCAGTACATACAGTGTTCATGCATACATATACACATACACATATATACGTACACATATACATGACCACAATTACAGAGACATACATGCCCACACTCATGAATACAATCACACACACACACACACACAAAAACAGATGTGTACATGCATACACAATCTCACACACATCTCTGTATGGTAAATTGAATATTTCCAAAAGGTTGACTGAATTTATGTTGTAAAGAACAATCTAGTTTACAATACAAATTTAAACACTTGCAAGTTGGGTCTGGTGTCACACCCATCTAATCCCAGCATTATCTGGTGGAAGCAGAAGAAAATAAATTTTAGGTCAGAATCATTTTGGACCTTAAGAGACTCTGCCTGAAAATATCAATAAATTGAACTGAATGAAAATGAATACTTGAGAGTAAGAGATACACATGCATATTTACACCCACACAAACATCAGACATATATACATATGTGCACATACACCAAATGCATCTGCAACCCCACATATTCAAGGATGTGTATATTTACTATTTACACATAAATATATTTACTACACAAGGTGGTGCACACACAATACATGCATATTCCCATCATGTATACCCACAAGTAAATATGCACTCATGTGCCTACATGTATGCACATCATACATAATAAATAATAGTAAATAAACAAGAAATTGCTCAGTGTTAAATTGTGGTTATCTGAGTAATACAATTTATTTCTATCACTGACAATTAACTATGGTAGGAACAAATGAGGTTATTCTATGTCTTTGCTCAACAGAGTTTCCTGAAGTGCAGTAACCCACTATCAGATAAGGCCTGAAAATGTCTGAAAACACCCAAACATACACATAGAGAGAAAGGTCTTCAATACAGGCCACAAAGAATGGCTAGGCCTAAAAGAGTTACAAAACCCAAGGTGCAGTGCATACAACGCCTGTCTGTGCTCTATGCCCTACCATACAGTTTGCAAGCTTCGGGCAAGGGGCTGGAGGTTGAAACACACAAAGACACACAGACAGACAGCGCAGACAAACAGAGACATGGACCTCTAGACACTGGTAAGAAGCCCTTTATTCAATAGCACCATGGAGGCTTATATACCCATCAGTCAGGTAGGCCAACAGGTGAAAACCTTATCCTCTGATCCTCAAGGCAACACGTGCTTGTGAAGCTGAGCTGGTAAACAATTATGACACAGCTTTTAGTAACTCAAATCAGAAGGAAAGGAAAGATCTCTAACAGGGAAGAGCAACTGAAGGTCAGGACTCCAAATGATCCCAACACCAAGGTAGGAGAGGTGTCTTTGTGGGTAATCTGTTAGCCACCACATGCAAGGGCCTGGGTTAGATCTAAACCCATATAATAGAAGAATCAACTTCTGCAAGATGTCTCTGACTTCTACATGACTGCCATATCATGAAGACACACACACAGACACATGAACACACTTTTTTTGCATTGAATATGTAGGTTCTGAAGAGATAGTTGAGTGATTAACAACACTTGCTGTTCTTGCTGAAGAACTTGGTTCAGTTCTCAGCACCCACATCACTTGACACACAAGCATATGTATCTGAAGTTCTAGGGGAACTAGTTTCCTCTTCTGACATCTGTAGGCACCTTCATATGTATGTGTTGTACAAGCAGTACAAACAAAATTTAAAAATAAAATTTAAAAACAATAAGTCAATAGAAGGAATTTATAAAGCATTAATCACCTTGTTTTGGAAACCTTAGCACTGACCTTGGCCTTGGAACTGAAGAAAGACTTGGGAAAGAGTTGGATAGGGAGATGGGAAGTGATGAGACGTGGGTTCTCCTTATTTTTCAGTGTTTTACTGCACTGACCAAATTCTATCCATGGTGACCGCTCAGAGACAGAAACAGATTGGATAAATGTAGGATCTCCCTTGGACTGAATCAAACAGACAATCTCTGTCAACCAGTTGGTCCCTAAGGAAAAGAGAGAAGGGAGGTCACTCATTTCCAATAAGACTTATAAAACACATAAAACTGATACTGTTGCCAGTTCCCATAATAAAGGTGATTATACAGGACTTCATGGAATTCTTTGTATAGTTAAGAATTATGTTAAACTTCTGGTCCACCTAAATTAACTTCTAGAATGCAGGGATTGCAGGAATAGACTACCTTGTCCAGTTTTTTCCTCTCTAGAGATCAAATCCAGGGACTATTACATGTTAGACAAACATTCTACCAACTGAGATATATGACCTTCTCTAGGACCATTATGTGACTAATAAGCAGTCTGCGGTAAGTTAGATAATGGATATTTCTTTTCTCTTTTGGTGGTCAGATACATATGAGATTTCCATATATGCTGACCTCAATACACAGTTACATGAATGAAGATACATGTCCAACTGTGGTAAGTGTTATGAGATCTGTTCCAATTTTTCTCAGTAAATCTGAAGAATATCTTAATCTTGACAAACAGGACATCTTTACTACCTGTAGACCATTTCCTTGCTTTTCCTATACCTCCCTGTCACTCCTCTCTCTCCTCCTCACTGTTTCAGTTTCTACTAAGAAAATAAACAGGCATGGAAGTTGCAGTGTTACATGATGAGTCACAGTATACCCCTTTTCTATTCATCTTTACTTTTAAGAGTTCATTGCAATGATTCATTGGTCTGGTTCAAGATTCTGGCTTCTTCTACATCCTTAATACTAGGCCCCTACTAGTATTCCTGTTGGATATCCTATTGCTGCCTTGTGTCATAGAGATCCTTCTGCTTTGGATCTACAGGTATGATCCCATCTCATGATCCAGCAATTCATAGATCAGATAGATATTGGGGTGAACCTACTCAGTCCAGGTTCAGAGCATGGATAGTTACTGGACTCTTCAGCTCATCATATTTCCTTCATGAATACTATGGGGGATGTTAAGCATTTCCCTAGCTTTGAGGGTACCCTGCAATGGTAGAGGGTAAATATGAAGTTACAGGGATTTGAGTGGTATTAGGCTGCATGATGAGATGCCCACAATGAATTAATTTTATAAAGCAGACTTTTTAAATAAATTAAAATATATAAATAAAATCTAATATGATAAAACAAAAGATATCACATCAAAGTTGGACAAAACCACAGAAAGCAAAAAGCCTAATAGGGAAAACAAGAAACAGAGTCACATTTATTCACAAACTCAGGAATCCCACAAAACTAATAAGCTGGTATTCATAATATGTAAGCAGAGGACCTGTAGCAGAACTGCACAGATATTGTATATGATGCCCCTGTCTGTCTGAATACATGTGAGCTTTGCAGAGTTGACATAGAGAGCCACTTTTAACATAGACTCTCTTGTAGCCAGGAGAACATTTTCTAGAAAACCATTTGTGGTTATGTTGGTGTTTATGCTTCACTTTTAGTAGTGCTCAGTTTCTTTCCTATAGAAAAGATGCTAGAACACAGGGAGTGAAAGCTCTATTTAGACATCAGCCTGACTCATCAATATCCAGTCAGTTATTTATATGCCTCCTTCAGCGATAGGCCCTTGCCATTAGTTTTGAAAGGTTGCCAGTTTTGTCAATATTCTGGTTTGTGTGTATGTTTCTGTTAGAAAACATGTTAGGAGTGTGTAACTGCTTTGCATCTTCTAGTAGGGAGGGTTTCTGAAACCCTTCCAGCATTCACTACTGATAATCCATTTTAGAATGTGCTCCTAGTTATGTGGGTGCTGACATGTAGAAATGAGGATAGTTTGGAAAGGAAGGTGGCTTAGGACGAACAGAGGAAAGCTTGGTTTGCCAAAAAGATCTGATTCCCTGGCCATTATGGCCACCATGTTTCCAACAAAAGAGGATCTTAAATGTTGGGAGATCAGAAAAAGGGATGAGGTGAGGAAGAATGGCTGTAGTAGAAGCCCTATTTTCTTTACTGAGAATGAGGTCAGAGGTGAAGAAGATAACTTAGCAGGATTTCTGCAAGAAAAAGAAAGAAAAAGGAAAAGAAAAGAAAAGATAAGAAAAAAGAAAAAGCACCTGGGGATAGGTGGGCAACTGGACTCAGAGGATTAGAAGGAAACTTAAAATTATTTACATGATTCCCTTGATGTCATGACCAGTGTGTTTCCAGGAAAATACTGTATCAGATGATGCCAGGTAAGACTAAGCAACAATATTATCTATACCCAAAATACATTTGATTATGACATCTATAGAACTAAGAAAGTAGTTTAATCTGTTTGTTTATAACATAAAATTTGAAAGAAAAGCATGATTATGCAGAATCATGAAACAAAAAATGATCATATTGAGTGATGAAAACTCATACTTAAAAGACAAACATCATTTGTTTTAGAGGTTTCTAATTCCAAACCTTCAGATGGAGTACCTATCCTGGAGCGAGTACATAAACAGAAGAGTAAAATAAGACTGGACTGGGTAGTTTTATGCTAACTTGACACAAACTATAGTTATATGAGATGATGAAATTCAATTATTTTAGTTTTTGTTGGTGGTGATGTTATTGTGGGTGCTTTTCCCTTCTTTGGTATTTGCTGCTGTGAAAATCATCTATTGTCTATGTTTTGGTAGATGTAGCTGACTTCCTTGCATTCGATTTTTTCTTCTAGTATTTTGTGTAGGGTTGGATTTGTGGCTAGGCATTGTTTAAATCTGGTTCTCTCATAGAATATCTTGTTTTCCCCATCTACAGTGATTGAAAGTTTTGCTGCATATAGTAGTCTGGGCTAACATCGATCATCTCTTAATGTCTACATAACACTTGACCATAATCTTCTGTCTTTCATTGTTTCCATTGAGAAGAGAGGTGTAATTCTGGTAGGTCTGCTTTTATATGTTACTTGGCATTTGCAGCTCTTAATAATTTTTCTTCATTCTGTATGTCTAGTGTTTTGATTATTATGTGATAAGGGGATGTTTCTTACTTTCCACAGCTGAAAATATAAACTAATAAAATAGAGAAAGTCTTGTTTTTAATTAAAGCAAACAGCAGCTTTCAGTAAAATCATTGTAAGACTTTTCTGGTTGAGTTTAAAATAGTATTCTTGCTTTTTTCTTATTTAACAGTTTGAGTCATGGTCTTAGATATCAGCTATCTGAGAGAATCTGGCTTGTAATCATTGTTAGTAAAAAGTTCTAATTCCACAAACCTTTATTGCGTTTAAAATAAATAAAAACATGGTGAAACTTGTTCATATGGAGAATGGTTATCCTACAGAATAATAAAATGCACTCATATATTTCATAACTTAATGGACAGCTTATGTATGTATTGGATGTTTTAAATAAAAATAAATGAGTTCATAATTTAACTACATGTTAGAGAGATGGAACATAGTTTTTCATAGTATTTAAGTAAATCTTTTCTTTTAATGTCACCAGCAAATTATTTTGCCAAGAAAAAAATAATTATAATAGCTACTTCACAGGGTTCATGATTAAATATGAAAATGAATTTTAGCTGATATTGTAATAATAATTCAATATTACTAGCAAGTGAGTAATTCTACCTCACTTACTTTCCATATACAAAGGTTCCCATTACTACTTTACCATTTCTACTATTATTTATAATATCTTTGTTTACAAGTACTTAATAATTTTAAAATTGTTATAATAAAAATGATTTTAAATTACTTTTATTATTGGTTGTATGTGCCACAACCCATAGGGAGACCTGTGTACCACAACAGATAGGTAAAAATCAAAAAGACTACTTTGTGTAACTGATCATCTCCTTCTGCCTTTATGTAAGTGCTGAGGCTAGAACTCAGGTTGTCAAGCTTGTGTGGCAATCTTCTTTACCTACTACGATATAACACCAGCCCCAGTGAAAATGAATTCTAAGCTGTGCAGTGGTGTAGGAGGTCCTTCTGTTTATGTGTTGCTTTCATTGGTTAATCAATAAAGAAACTGCTTGGCCTGATAGAGCAGAACTTAGGAAGGCAGAGAAGACAGAACTGAATGCTGGGAAGAAGGGCAGAGTGGCATAAGCCATGGATCTCCTGCCTGAGATGGATGCTGGTTAGAATTTTGCCAGTAAGCCACAGTCATGTGGCAATACACAGATTTAATAGAAATGGGTTAAATTAAGATGTAAGAATTAGCCAATAAGAAGTTAGAGCTAATGGGCCAGGCAGTGTTTAAATGAATACAGTTTCTGTGTGATTATTTTGGGTGTAAGCTGGCTGGGTAGCTGAGACAAACAAAGGGCCCCAGCTCTCTTTGTAACAGTTTGGCGCTCCAACATGGTAAACTAACTCCACGTGAAACCTGAGAGGTCTTTAAAAGGAATTCTAGACACAAATATAGAGTTTAACACAGCTTTTTGCTGTTTGCTGGTGGCATGCCACAGAGAGATTTTCCTGACTCAGCAATAGCAGCAGAAAAAAGTCATGCCATTTAAAAACAAGGCTTCCTGGGCCCTGCTGCCTGTGCAAACTCCAGCTATGGAGCATTTGTGGGCCTGGGTGTTTGTTTGCCCACTCAGGGTCAGGAGGAAAGTAGCTGAGACCATGCCTGAGGCTTGGTGCTCTCTGTCTGGGCAGGTGATGGGATCAGGTCTACTAGTCTTGGGCTGGTGGGAGAGCATGGTGGATTTCTGCGGCCATACAGAGAGGTGTTTTTAGGCCGTGTAGTGCTCTGCATGGCAGATTTGGCTGTAACTCAGATAAAAAGGGTTTATGTGCTGCACGCTCATTCCTGGGGTTGGACTGCTGAGCATGGCTCCTGCCTGGTGGCCCCAGAGCTAGCACTGGTGGTGCTTCCACCATTTTAAAATTGGAGAGAGCCGGAGCCAGCATTCAGAGCAACTGCAACCAAGCTGCTTAGCATTTTAAAAGCTCTTCAAGACAGTAGAGAATTACAGACAATACAATAGGACAGATTTGGACATAAAAGACCTCTAAATGGGTCACAGTGCTGGATAAATGAACATAGTCTTGGGAGAGAGAAGAAAAAGAGTATAGAGGCATAATATAAAGTTAATGCTTTAAAAAAGGGGGTAAAGTCTTTAAAGAGACAGAGTACAGATAGTCATAGATTAAAATAAGTAAAGAAAAATAAGCCATGAAAAAATGGAAAATTCACAGAGAGTCTGAATTCTGTATATTATTGTGTTTTCTTTGAATTTTTTGACTGTGAATGAGCTAAATACAGAGAGATATTTCATTGTGTGGGTTGCTAAGCTAAACCAGCATGTATATTATAAAGGTATTTTGACTTCAGAATTTGGGTCTAAGGATATGATGCTTTGGAAAAGAGGTTCTTCTTTTGTTTTCACAGAAGATGAGAACCTGTGGATTGCCTTCGTGCAAATATGGTTTCATAGACCATGCTCTCCTGAAAGGTTGCTGTGAACACCCTCAAAAAATTACTTTGCCCAACTGCTGACTGAGATGAACCTAGCATTCAGGATACACCATGAAAGACCTGATTAACAGCGCTATAATCAGCATGAAGCAGTATGGATAAATCTACACCCATATTCCCAAATATTGTTTATAAATATTCTTTTACATTTAAAGGGGGATATGATATAGAGATGAATAATTTGCATTGGTATGGATCTTGCTTTATTGTACAAATTTAAGGTCAATTTTGTGATATGTATATGTATTTCTGATCTTGATTAAGGTACTGTGATTGTATAGTTCATTTAAAAATATAATGTATAATTAAGAAATATAGGTTAATAGATAATCCTCTATAATAGTCAAGTTTGTAGTTATGTTAGTTAGATTTTCTAGATGTATAGAGATATATTTCAGTTAGTTAGGTATTCTTCAAATCTTTCAGAGACCTTCAGAAAATGGCATTTAAATGTTTTAAAAATTTAGGACTTTTCATGACATTGAGACACATCTGCTCCTGGCAGCACCAAGCTACTTCGAGAGGAAGATGGGCATTGAAGAGGCTCCTCAGCCATTTGGGCAAGAAACTGCTCTTGCCTGGACTGTTGCATAAACTGGACATGAAGAACCTGTAGAGAGAGGACTGCTGAACTTGCCTAAAGGTGAGATGGTCCTTCAGGGTTCCTGATTAATGAAAGAGTCTGAGAGACATTCTGCAAGATACAGAAGAAAGTGACTGAATTGTCTTTGAAATTTCCTGCTTCATGGAAAAGTCTGCTGGATACTATGGGCCTGTAGGCTGAAGATGGATGCCCCAATGGTAGAGAAGAACTTTGGGTAACTGTCCAGGCAGCAAGATGTCTGTCATTTCTAGAATTTTGGAAGTTGCTTACAATGAACTCCTTGTTTACTTAGGTAATATTATATCCTTCTGGAGTCTTTGATGGAGTTGAAGAATTTATAGTTATAATTTTCTTTAGTTATGATAAATGAAAAAGTAGATATAAATACTGTAACTGTAATTCTTGTTTGATACCTGTTTTGTTATATGTAATTTTACTATGTTAAAGTTAAAGCCCTCCTTTCCTTTTTAAACAGAAAAGGGGAAATGGTGTAGAAGGTCCTTCTGTTTATGTGTTGCTTTCATTGGTTTATCAATAAAGAAACTCCTTGGCCTGATAGGGCAGAACTTAGGTAGGCAGAGAAGACAGAACTGAATTCTGGGAAGAAGGGCAGAGTGGCAGAAGCCATGGATCTCTTGCCTCAGATGGACGCTGGTTAGAATCTTGCCGGCAAGCCATAGTCAACTGGTGATGCACAGATTTAATAGAAATTGGTTAAATTAAGATGTAAGAGTTAGCCAATAAGAAGTTAGAGCTAATGGGCCAGGCAGTGTTTAAATGAATACAGTTTCTGTGTGATTATTTCGGGTGTAAGCTGGGACAAACAAATGGTCCCAGCTCTCTCTGTAACAGTGCAGGTGGTATATACCTTTATTTCCAGCAGTTGGGATACAGAGGTAGGTATATTGCTCTGAGTTCAAGGATAATCTGGTCTATGTACTGAGTTATAGAACAGCGAGAGCTATACAATGAGACTTGGACTCATTCAGTCTGTCTATCAACTACAAACAAACAAATAACTGATATGACAAAGAGAAAGTCAAGAAAAACTATTTATAAGTCATAATTACTTGGACTCTTTGTTTAGTTGTTCACATGTATTTATTTTTATCATGTCATAGTTTGGTGTGTTAGAGTTTGTTTCACAAAATAAAATAATTGGACAAATAAGAAAAGATATCCTGAGCTTGAAATGAGCTGAATTCCTTCTCTCTGAGGACTAGCTTACATGGCACCATAAGCAACCACATAAACTTCCAAAGGAGAAAAACAACAAAGAGATTGACCAATCTATAACCCACATCAATGACTAGTGTGGCATGAAAGCCCTAAGGGTTTTGAAGATGAACACATACTCTGGTGGTAACCAATACCTTACTAATTGGGCTGAAGGTCCTCTTAACAATAGAAAATCAATGTCTGGTAATGGAAATCTTGCTAACTATTAATGAAATTATGAATCTTAGAAGAGAAACAACAACCAGTGTTTTAATAAAACTGTGTAATCCCTAACAACAATCTAAACACTTGTGCCTTCATTCACAAATAAGTGTGTTCAGTTCTCATCAAGGAAACTTCTTTTTCCATCAGATGGAATCCCCCGGCAGAAAACAAGCAAGCAAAAATGGGAGTTGTGGATCACAGCACCACTAGACACATCTACAAAAACTCCAACTCTTAAGTCTCAGGGTATATTGAGTAATAGGGAACAGAAAAATTGTAAGAGGAAGTAAGATTGTTAGGGAGTATGCTTTTTAGGTGTTTTCCTATCCTGACTGCCTGCTCCCAAATAACCAGCATCTGGTTCCAAACTAACTGACTCAGAGATTTAATATAAATTATATATGCACAGCAAATAGGTCAGACTTGTTACTAACTAGCTCTTACAACTTAACCAATTTATATTAATATATTTGCTGCCCTGAGGCTTCTGGATTTTACGCCTATTCCATTTTGCATGTCTAACTCAATCTCTGTCTCACTGGCAACTCCTATACTTTCTGCCTAGCTATCAGCCTGTCAGCTTTATATTAACCAACGAGAATAATGCAAATTCATAGTCTACAGAAAGATTATTCCACAATAGTGTTGGGAGATTACGTCTCACAGTAATGTAAAAATATATATTCATCAGTTTTTACCAACATGAGTAATCCAACATCAGGAAAACAAGTACCACACCCAAAGATGTACAAGAGTAGACAGGGAAGAGCACATGAAACCTCAGCCCTAAAGAACAAACTATATGTAACGAAGTTGGATTGGTGAGAGTGAGAGAAATAGTATTCTCAGGGAAGATTATAGCAATTAGTTATCCATTATCAAATCTTCAATACTTAAATCATATGTATAATAAAAATATACATATTAAAGTTGTTTGATTGAGAATCATCTCCATAGGCTCCCATATTTGAATGTTTAGTCAGCAGGAAGTGAAACAGTTTGAGAAGGATTCAAAAGTGTGGCCTTTTGGAAGTCAGTGTTGGCTTGGTGAAGCAATTGTGTCCCTGGGAATGGGTATTGAGATTTCAAAAGCTCATGCAGTAGCCATGCTCTCTCTGTGTCTCTCTGTTTAACTCTTTCCCCCTCCTCTCTCTATCTCATGCCTATAGGTGTCTCTGGGGTAGAACAAAATTTCTGTGAGTTTACAGATGACATGTCCCAGCTTTATTGGTATTCTTAGAAAGGAATGTCTCTTGTGGTAACCAATCTTACCTTGAGCAAACAATTTCAAGAAGGAGAGACTGAAGGCATAAAACATAAGGTATAACTGAAACTATTTTCTTATTCCTAAATCCGTCTTTCTAACACTACGATGTTCATGAGCAGCATTTCCCTTCTGGTAGACCCATCAATTTCCCACAGGATATATGCTACCCCTCAATGTATATGTCAACCAACAGAGTTACTTGTGTTGAAAGTCTTACTCCTATCTTTTTGGGCTTCCTCAGAAGTCAAAGACTTGTGGTCTCCCCTTTTGCCCTTTGTTTAACCCATGGTTACAATTGTATCTAGAAGCAGTACCCTTACCAGCTTACTGGTACCTCCTGGCCCTTAAGGAATTGCTCTTTATATTCCTTATTCTTCAATTGAGTCCCTTTTTGGGATCTACATATTATAGCCAAGCAGGGACTAGAGCCATAGCTCTGATGTTGAATTCAAGATTCAACAAAACAAGGGATTTCCAGGGATTTACTACAGCAGGAGACATTATATGGTTTTCCAAAGCTTTTATTTCAAGCACGGAGAGATAATCAGTGATAAACATACAGAGCAATACTATTCACTTTGCCAGATATTCTAGAGTCAGAAAGTCTCCTAGACAAATGGAAGCTGTTTGCTTAATGTCCTTGAAACTTTAGGTTATTTAAGCATACATTTTGGCTAGAGCATTCCTTGATAAACACAGACATTTTTTTTCCCGGGAGAATAAACAATGCTCTAACAGAGAATGTTTACACAGGATGAAAATGTATGAAAGACTGTATTATATGCAGGTTAAATTCTGCCTAAACACACCGTTCATCATCTAATAAACCCAAATTGATTTCATTTCTTCTTTAACATGGTTTCATAAACTTGATGATTACTTACTCATCTCCTAGAACAGATGCTGTGTGTCTCCCTCAGCACTGGGTCCATTCCTTTGGCTCCTCTATTTCCTTGCATGGTCATCTGAACTGTCACTTCACTATATCTTTTTTCTTCTTGATCCTCTCTTGATGGGAAGCGGTGTTATTCTAAGTTCCCTCTTCCATGTACACTGAACGTGGTTATGAGAGGGCGGCATTCATGCACTGAGTGACAACAAAAGGCCAAAACTCTTTAATAGTTGGTGTGTAGTCTCAGCTACTCACCTTTTTGTGGACAAGAGTAACAGCAAATTGCCAAGCAGTATGTTAGTAATCACAAGTTTCTAGGTTCAATTCCAGCCCAGAATATAAAATAATTATCCCTTACCTGATTTGGGATAAGTCACCATGAATATGTCTTCATCCCTCACCATAAATGTCTCATGTGCTTCTTTTATGACTTCAGGTGAATAATTTGCAGGAGGGGAAGGGATTCCATTTAGCCAAACATAGTCTTTTGTCATGATTATAAACTCTGTTTATTTTATGTTTGGGGTCCAGCTATAACCACCATTTGAGATAGTTGTAGATGCCAGGAAACTATTTTATAGTGTGGACAAAAAGGTCAGTGATGACATCTCACTGGTTATGCAATCTTTTAAAATAAACAGACACTGTGAGTTTGGATTATAAAATTGATACTGAGAAAACACGAGTATGGGCATCTGATTCCATGAAAAGTAGGACAAAGAAATGTACCACAGGACAGGAGTGATGGGTGCTCTTTACTTTGTTTTTTTATAAGTTCTATTCCAGAATGAATATCTTGGAAACTGTCTTATCTGGTAGAGTTCCTTGTATTGTTCTGTTCTGTTTTTGCTTAAAGCAATGATGTGAATCTATAAACATTTCATTTGATATTATTGTTTGTGTTTCTGCATGGTATGCATGTGTGTGTGTGTGTGTGTGTGTGTTCAGGTTCTTGTGGACATCAGTACAACTTTAAATTCTTCTTGTACTTTTGAGTTATAGTACCATCAGAGTACTGCTTACAGAAGTTCATTATCTCCTGGGATCTGGTGATTAATGCAGATCACTAGACTCAAATGACAAACACTTGCCACCAAGCATAAAAATGTGAATTTACCTGTGTTGTGTTTTGAAAGAAAATTATCCCCAAAGGCAGTGGCACTGAGGAGTTCCATCATTGTTAGAGTGTGCGTGGTCTTATTGGAGGATATGTGTCACCATGAAAGCAAAATTTGAGGTTTGATCTATGTACAAGTGATGTCAGACTGACGTACCACTTCCTGTTGCTTTTGGAACAAGATATGAGGACTCTTATCTCCCGTACCATATCTGCCAGCCTGCCACCTTGATTCCTCCCATGATGATAATGGACTAAACCTGTGAACTTTAAGCACTAAATGTTTTCTTTAGTAATACTTTATTGATCTTTTAATAAATAAAGCTTGCTTGAAGATCAAATGGCAAAACTAAGTCACTAGAGGTCAGGCAGCAGTGTCACAGAACTTTAACCCTAGGATTTGGGAGACAGAGGCAGATGGATCTCTGTGAGTTCAAGGCTACTCTGGGCTACACAAGGTCAATGTAGAAACAGATGCTGGTGGTGATAGCTCACACCTTTAATTCCAGTACTGTGGAGTCACATGCCTTCAATTCTTGCACTAAAGGGAATAAGATCAGAGGAGACAGAAGCTCAGAACACCCAGCCTTGGTAGAGGTAAAACTTTCTAGTGGCTTGTCTGTTTTGCTTTTCTTTTTCTTTTTTTCAAGAACAATCAGAGAATTCTTTGTGGAAGGCTTAGTTGTTTACAGAGTTGCCAACAGGTTGACAAGATGTATCGGGAACTTGAGAACCTTGCAAGTGTTGCTTCTCACTCACCACCAGGGGGCGATACCTGCTAATCATTACTCTGGAAGGCTGACACGGTCCCAGATCAGAGACAGGAGTTGCTGAGCTTCAAGATCTGCTTTGTTTATGGAACAAGTTCAAGGCCAGCCTGAGTTACATAAGACCCTGTCTCAAACACTAGAATTAAAAATAGGGGTCTGGCTCTTGACTCTCTTCTTCCTTGTTTCTCCTGTCTCTCTATCTGTCTGCCTGCCTCTTTGATGTTCCCACTCTGGCGTGGCCTTTTGCTCTTTCACTTCCCACAATCAATGCAGAAGTGTTCCCATTTCCCCACAACCTCTCCAGCATAAGTTGTCATCAGTGGTTTTGATCTTGGCCATTCTTACAGGTGTAAGATAGAATCTCAGAGTTGTTTTGATTTGCATTTCCCTGATGACTAAGGATGTTGAAAATTTTCTTAAGTGTCTTTCAGCCATTTTAGATTCCTCTGTTTAGAGTTCTCTGTTTAGGTCTGTGCTCCATTTTTTTTAATTGGATTACATGATCTTTTGGTATCCAATTTCTTTTCTGATGTTTATCTTGAACCCCAATATCTGTCTCTGGATTTTTATTATTTGTCCTATAAATTTGGGGCCCAATATTTGGGATTCAAATTCATGAAAAAGCCACCTGTACAGGCCAGAGCTACATGTAGGGGTCGTTCCAGAGCTACCCATGTGACTTCAGCCCCACCCATGTAGGCTTTCTTTTCTTTATTCCTCCAAGTCGCTGAATGAGTTTGGGATTTTTCTGTTGTAGCCTTCAGGCAATCCCCCAAAACATGTGCTTATTCTGAACAATTGCCTCTGCATTTTTTTCTGACAGCTTGTTCTCTCTCTCTCTATCTTTCACTCATTCACTGTCTGTATGTCTCTCCTACTCTAAATCCAGTCATGCTTATTAAAGTGAAATACAAAATCCCTCTCATGTGAAAGAGTCCCCTGATATGGGACAGAAGAAAAACAAACATGTAGTGATTATTTTATTGCTACTTATTTCATAATCCTTTGTTTTTATATTGACTCTTTAATAGCTTTTCTCATGGTATAAGGTTTATAAGATTAAATAAAATATTATTTATTAAAGAATAAAATGAATTTTATTATATATAATTTTGTCATAACATTAATGGTACTAATTCCAGAAAAAGGTTTCATCTACCTTCTTGTACACAATCTTGTACTCAGTTTTCTATGATGAACCATGAGCACATTGAACCTTTGAAGTCTCCAAAAGGAAGACAGGGCCCCACAATGATGATTACTTCAGTACTATGATAACACCACTAAGCTGAAAAACACCACCTAAAGGTCGGCTTTGGATTACAAACTGCTGAAAACAATTTTGAGGTGGTTAGCTGAAATGATCCAACCTAACATAGTGTGGGAGAATTGTCTGTATTCTGTCAATCATGATTTAAATAAATGCTGATTGGCTATTAGCCAGGATGTATAGGTGGGACAACCAGACAGGAAGTAGAGGCGGAGCAAGGAGAATAGGAGAATTCTGGGAAGCAGGAAGCTCTCTCAGCACTCCTCCCCAGACCACAGAAGAAGCAGGATGTGATCTGCCCCGCTGAGAAAGGTACTGAGCCATGTGGCTAACATAGATAAGGATAATGGGTTAATATAAGCTACAAGAGCTAGTAAGAAGCCTGAGCTAATGGGCCAATCAGTTTATAACTTATGTAGACCTTCAGTGTGATTCTTTGGGACCTAATGACTGTGAGACCTGGTGGGAGGACAGAAGCCAACCAGGCCCTCATGCTACACTAACAGATTTCTTTAGTCAGGACTGGAGACAATACCTGCGCTGTCCTATTATGAAGATACTGGACAACAAATGATACAGATACCTCACACAGGACTTGAAAACTAAAACAAATTTTTCTTTCAAGATCCATTGAAGATACTGTGACCTCAAGACAGTGAGAAATAAACTTAAGAATATGATGCCCACATTCCCACGAGGTTGGGTGGGTGGTTATTGGTTATTTAATAGATTATGGATGGTTGTTATTATTTGGGGGATTGGTTACAAGTTGTTATTAGTAATGGTCAGGAAAGAAGCTAAACAAAGGAAATTAGAATCAAGGTTCTTCAAAACAAAAAAGGAGGATATAGATATGATAAGATAAAAAGGAAGAATATTTAATCTACCTTTAAAAGAGCAAATATTAGTTTTAAATGTTTCACATTGAATTGAGAGTTTTGTATATTATATACGAATTTTCCATAATGATACAAATTTGAGATTAATTTTGTTAAAAACACACTGTACATAAGTTTCTAAACTTGATCAAGGTATTGTACATATACAAGTCCCTTTAACAATGTAATACAAATTTCCAGTCCTGGGACTGAATGAGCATATGATCAAACCAGACTCTCTGAATGTGGCGGCGAAAGTTGGCAGATGGAGAACCCACAAACAATGACACCAGGACCTATCTCTTCTGCATGTATTAACTTTTTGAGAACCGAGTCTTTTTGAATGCACTCCTTCCTAGGCCAGGAGGGATGGGGGTGGGCCTTGGACTTCCAACAGGG
>PVIU01021467.1:0-31292 GCA_004026605.1 Ondatra zibethicus
ACTGTCCACCGCAGGAACTGTCCACCACAAGGACGCTGCATGCACACAGGGCACAGGGAGCCACACCTTGCTCCTGACACCTGTCCAGACACTGTCTACAACACCTTAGGTGTCTCCTTTTCTGGCTACCACCCTCCATGGACACTCCATACGCATGGGTGGATGGGGGGAATCCCAGCTACAGAGCAGAGCCTCTGTGCCTTCCTGTGGCTATAAAAACACAGACTCCCAAATCCTGGCTGTATAACAAGAAAATGTATATTAATGTACAAAATAGGTGTTATGAAGAAAGGCGCTCATGATGGGTCATGCAACCATGGGTAACAGGAGGCAAAACAGCCAGGCCTGGACTCTGGCTCTCGTCTGTCCTTGGGCATCCCGGACAGCACTCTCCCCAGGCCTGGTGAATATAGGACTGAAAACAACTGTTTTCCACAGGGCTGCTGTAAAGCAAATGGGACAACTGGACAGTCCTCAGACCAAAACTGGGCACAGAGCAAGTGCTCACCAAACACTGGCGTCACTCAGCCTTAGCTTGCTCTTAGTTCACCAAAACTTGTTTTTCAGCGTTTCCAGATGGGGTGACTCCAGAATAGTCTATTCAGAGTATACACGTTCAATAAGTCAATATTACTTTTCCATATAATTGGATGAGTGGATTTTGCTGTCCTCTCCACCAAATTATAGATAGACTCTAAGAGAGAGAGAGCAAAAATGTGTGTGTGTGTGTGTGTGTGTATGGTGTGGTATATGTACGTGTGGTATATGATGGGTGTGGTGTGTATAGTGTGGTGTGTGAGGTATATTGTATAGTATGTGTGGTGTGGTATAAGTGTGTGTACTATGTGGTAAGTGTGGTATATGTGGTGCGTGCAATGTGTGTGCTGTGTATATGTTGTGGTGTGTGTAATGTGTGTGTATATGGTGTGTTTGTGTGTGTTCTTGCTGCAATTCCAAAGAAGGAGTATTTTCAGCAGCTTCCTCACTAGAACAAAGTAGATAACGATGCAACCACTTTACTCTGCTCTTGAAAAGGCTCAGCAAAGATTGGACCAAAGCCCTCATCACGTGGTAAGTTTCTGATCAGTGGTGGCCTGTGTCACTGTGTGGTTATACACACCAGAATGAAGAAAAGGGCATGCCCATGCTCTGGTTGCCTTGAGATGACTAACAAACATTGCTTCAGGCTACAGACCTTAACACTTAACCTGCGGCTTCTCAAAAAGGATGGAAAATCCAGATGTGGTCCTCTCGTTACCCAGATTTGGTGGGGGCCAGAAGCCAGCAGATGAGACCTATGGAGACCTGCATCTTATCCACGTTTTTGTCTGGGAGGATGCGGAGCCACAGCAGGGAAAGGAGCGCCTCGCTTAGCAAGATGGCGCTCGCTCCACCTCCCGACAGAGAAATGGGAGGCTGGGAGCAAGGCCATCAAGGGCCTTTGCAACTTGCAATCAGTGGAGAGGTAATCACCTGCCACTGTGCCTGCAGGCAGGGAAAATAACAGGGCAGCATGATTTAGTTGAGTAGATTGGGCAGGAGAGAGAGGGAGCAGCTGACAAGGGTGAGCAGAAGTGAGACGGGATGACATTCCTCAAGTCAGAGGCTCAGGGCATCCACAGGACAGCTCTCCAAGGGCCACCACCATGACTGAGGACCAGCAAGGACTCTTCGGGATGGTTGGTCTGTGGCCCTAATCTCCCAGAGGTGAGGTCCAGGTGGTAGGAGGGCCTGGCCATGCTGTTTATCCTGGGATGTACCCCTTGCCACCTTATCCAGATTTAGAAAAAGAAAAAGTGTTCTGCTAGGGAACAGTAGGTCTAGGCTGGAAAAAATATATATAAGAGTGATAAAATAAAGAGAGCTGGGCAAACAACCCAGTGCACACTCACATTTCAGTGAGCATCCCTTTTTCTACCATCAGGGGAACCGTCAGTAAGAACGCTCAGTCAGAAAGCACTGACAAGGGAGAGATGGCCAACAGATGCTGAGGAGGAGAGAGGACCGTTAGCTCCACTATGGGAGTCAATGTGGAGGTTCCTCCCAGGCACCCCGCTCCTGGGCTCCTAGGTCAGAAGGACTCCCACACCCTCAGTTATCGCTGCCCTTTTCATAGCAATCAAGTCTGGGAGTTAAGCCAAGGAGTTCATCGGCAGTTGAATGATCATGTGTAAAAAGGCAAGAGCCAGCCTCAGAAAGAGGTGTGTGCATCTGTGTGTACATGTGTGTATGTGTGTGCACGCATGTATGAGTGTATGTATATGTGTGGTATGTGTGTGTATGTATGTGGTCTGTGCGTGTGTGTGATATGTATATATGTGTCTGTGGTATGTATGTGCGTGTATGTGTGGTGTGTATGTATGTATGTGTGGTGTGTGTATGTGTGCACATGTGTTTGTGTGTCTGTGGTGTGTGCGTGTATGTCTGTATGCATGTATGTGTACATGTGTGTATATGTGTATGGTGTGTATGTATATGTGTGACGTGTGTGAGTGGAATGTGTATATATGTGTATGTGTGGTGTGTGTGTGAGAGAGAGAGAAAGGGTCTCGGGGACGGGGAAAGAGAAGCGGTGTAAGGGGGCTTCAAAGGACATGGGATGAAAGCAGAAGGGCAGACTCATGGAGGAGGAAGGGACAACAAAAGGCAGAAGCCTGGGGAGGGCAGAGAGGGAAGTAGTAAGAAGAAGGGTATGTTTATAACAGTACTAACTACAGAAGAAGGCACTGTGAATTAGAGGGAGGGAGGGAGGGAGAGAAGGAAGGAGGGAGGGAGGGAGAGAGGGAGGGAGGAAAGAGGGAGAGAGGGAGGGAGGAAGGGTGGAAATGATGCAAATACAATACTCATGTATGGAATTCTTTAAAAATAAAAATAAATTTAGTAAAAGTGAAAAAGAGAAAGTATAATATCGAACGAACAGGCAAAGGCCTTAATGAACCCATTACTTCTTATGCTGACTCTAAAAATACCAAGCTGGCAAACAAACAAAACCCAATTGGCTCTGGGGCTTAGTGGAAACAGGGACTATACTGTCCGCGACTGGGTGGGTGCTAACCACGTGAGGGGCTAGAATGAAATGTGACTAACACATATGCCTTTGGACCAAACAAGAACCTCAATTCCTAGCAGCACATGAGTAAATGAGGTTTCCATGAGATCATTCATTGCGATATTCTAACAGCCAATCAAAAGAAACGAACAAATCCAGTCTCTACCATTAGTTGGCTATGAGGAAAGATAAGCACAGCTAAGCAATGATGTGCTAGATAGCTTCTTTTCAAAAAGGAAAATGTAAATTAAGCACCAATGGAAAAAGTGGACAAAATTCTTAAGCTTTCAATACAAAAAGACATGCAGGATATTTGAGGAGATGCCCTACTTCACTGTTGGTGCTGGAGAGATGCTCAGAGGTCAAGAGTACTTGCTGTTCTTGCAAAGGATCCAAGTTTGAGTCCCAGCACGATACAATGGTTCACAACCATCTGAACCTCCAGTTCCAGGGGATCCAATACTCTCTTCTGGCTTCATGGGCACTACACACATGATACTCATAAATACATGCAAGCAAAACAAATGGAAAATAAAAATAAAATTTTAATCATTTTTTTAAAACTCTACACTGCCACACCACTTTTTGTCTATTGCGTTTGGAAACATTCATGAGCTTCATCACCCCCCATGAGCTTCATCACCCCCCCATGAGCTTCATCACCCCCCCAATGGGTGAGGCTGTGGGGAGGCAAGCACCCTCCTTGTTGCTGGTTAGAGTGCACAATGGTTCAGAAGCCCCGCGGAGGGATGGATCTGAGCTCACAAAACTGCTCTTCTAAGAGTTTCCTCTTAAGCTGTGCCTTTGGCCATATAAAACAAGTGTACAAATCTTTTCTCTCCTCCATGTCCCAGCTGTCCCACAACCTACAACCTTTACTCGTGTTTCCTGCTACAGACAAATACAGCCATGTTTATGCTGCCTCTTTGTTCTCGGCTGTGTATAGTCACCTGTTACTTGGTGATGGAAGTCTTTGAGAAATTGGTTTTTCTTCAGGTGTCCAGATATCATTGTGTGATATAAACTAAGAAGGTTAGGATGTTACCTGGTGACATAACCTCCAATGTCACATATATTCTCCCTCGCTGATCAAAACATTACACGACGTGTGTGTGTGTGTGTGTGTGTGTATGTATGTGAGTGTCTCGTTTGTAATTTCTACAGTCCACTGAGGCCTTTCTCCCTCTTTTGGTGACTGTGTAGCCCTAAGTGCTCTATTCAGCCACTCGCTCCTGTAGATGAACATTTAGGTGGCTTTAACATTTCTGGCATCCAGAGTTAACGCAGCAGGGTGTTCCAAATGACTTAAGAAATCAAAGGTGCCTAAGCGGTCATCTGCATGTACTCTTTTGTGACCCTGTAAATGTTTAAGATATAGTTTTTAAATGGCAATAAACTAAGCTGAATACAAGCAGCAATAAATCTAAGTGTAAATTAAGATCTTAATAGAATCGTTTTGGTTAGGAAACCAGCTTGCCCAAGTACTTTGGAACACCCTGCACTATTATGCGAGACAGTACGTGATGTCTGAGCAGAAGGGCCTGCGACATCATCTGAAGCTTCAGTGGGTTTCTTTTAAGAGTGCTAATATATAATTCCTAGGCCCCTTTTATGCTATAGACTAAAACATGTGACTATGATTATTGATGTTATTGAGAATCAAGGTTCTTACTCTGGGTAAAACAGAAATTTATGTAATCTAATGGAACGGCGTTAGAGTTACATTAAAACTGCCAGTGCGAGTTGGTGATTTCTGCAATTATGTGCACTTAATGCACCAGAATACTGATGGGCCCCAGGAGCAGTGAGCACACCCAGTACCCATACCAGAGTACTGATGGGTCCCAGCAAGAATGAGCACACCCAGTACCCATGCCTGAGGACCATAGTACTGATGGGTCCCAGCAGTAGTGAGCACACCCGGTATCCATGCCAGGGTACTGATGGGTCCCAGCAGTAGTGAGTATACCCATGTCAGCCTTACAGATATAACTCTCATTAGAAGTACTCACAACTTTCTGAATAAAAGTCTGATTCCTGGCCTGAAAGAATGAAGGATAAACCAAGAGGAATTTTCTTAAGCAAAGAAACAGGAATGTCCAAATGGACATAAACACAAGCTTGACAGGGCTCCCAAGTCGAATGGAGGACAACCACAATACCAGGGGACAGTAATAATAATCACACAATGGACGCTAACACTGAGGTCACAATGAAGTCCATGTGTTTTCAGTGTCCAAAAGGGCAGGGGCAAGGCTCTTCTTTCCTTTAAGGGTGTTACGTTTTTAGATGTAGGAAGGACAGTAGGACCGGGCATCATCACTTTACAGCTCCCAATGGTGCCTCTGATATAGGCAAGACCATCAAAGGATGCTAAAATCATTGGGTGGGAGGTTGTTGAAACACAGGGCAATCACATGGCCTCAGAATCTTGTCCCAAAGATTTATCACATACATACAAAGGAGCTAACACATGTCCACAATAAGAGATGTAGCAGACACTGCATTAATCCTGTGATTGAACTGCAGGCCCAGCAGGAAAACCAACTGGCACTGGGGCCCTTGTGAGATATGGTGGGATTGACCAAACACAGAAGCGTGATCTTGCCAGATGTCTACCAGATCTAACTGTAGAGAAGCAATCAGATACAGGGACTAGGTGACATCCAATGGGACAATGGGTCTCAGGGCTCCAAAAATTTCCATGTTCCAAAAGATGTCTCCCTCTTAAAAGAAGTTGACGTGTGTCTGCCTTTTCTAGACATGAGAACCAGAGTCAACGTTCAATATCCAACCAGCTCCTAAACTGAGAAGCAGCTCTCACAACCCTGTGAGAAAATAGGAATTTTAATGTGGGCTGAATACCATTATTGTATTGTATGCCTGCTCAGTTTCTTGGATCTGTTAACTATTGAAAATGTAGGATTCTTAGGAAATTGGTCAACCCAGAGTATCTTTAAACACAAAGGACAAAAGTTTCTATGTTTTGTTATTTTAAGGGTTTTTTCAGTATGTCTGATATAAAAATTAAGATATAAACAATATTCATAGGATCTTAACTTGTGTCAGGGTCAAAAGACAAATGGCTAACATCTGTGGTGAATATTTGCACACCAAAGCAATGACCTCCAGGCTCTCTCAGCATTGTAAACACCTGTTACAGAGTCCACGCTGGCATCCTCGCTCTCCTGAGGTCACGTCAACCTTCCCTCTACCCTACAGTCCTCTTGGCTTCCCTCCCCTAACTCCTCACTCCCATATAACCCTGCCATTTCATCCATGTGCTCTCTTGGTCCTTTTTGTCTTCCTCACTTGGTCCCCTCTGTCTTCCTCTCTTGCCTTCCCCACCTTGCTCCTCTCATGGCAAGGTCCAGTCTACTACTTTCTCCCTCTGTTCTGGACTCTTTCAGATGCCTCTGGCTGTATTCTCCCTCACATTTACAATAAAAACCTTCCCGTCAGCAGGGCGGTGTTGGCACACACCTTTAATCCCAGCACTTGGGAGACAGAGGCAGGTGGATCTCTGTGAGTTCAAGGCCAGCCTGGTCTACAAGAGCTAGTTCCAGGACAGACTCCAAAGCTACAGATACCTTCTCTCAAAAAACCAAATCAAACAAAACAAAATACCTTCCCCTCAACTATACCTTCGAATGATCATGTCCTCAGTTTATACATCTGGTGCCAAAACCCTCTTGACCCTGACACCTTGGTCTAAAATGTTGGAAGTAGTCAGATAATTATATGATTTCATTTTATTGTACAAATATAACTTACAGAAGTATATATAAATATGATAATAAAAGTGGTTGTCTGTGCTAGGTAACAAAGAGGATAAAAGAGCAAGAGAGGTCAAATTAGAGGCAAGAGCAAACACATTTCATTTATTACTAATTTATTAGTAGTAGTAGTAGTTGTTGTAGTATGCCACACTGCCACAGCACGTAAATGGGGGTCAGAGGACAGCCCCTAGGACCCAGTGCCACAGCATGTACATGGAGGTCAGAGGATAGCCCCTAGGACCCAGTGCCACAGCACGTAAATGGGGGTCAGAGGACAGCCCCTAGGACCCAGTGCCACAGCACGTACATGGAGGTCAGAGGATAGCCCGTAGGACCCAGTGCCACAGCACGTACATGGGGGTCAGAGGATAGCCCCTAGGCCAGAGGATAGCCCGTAGGACCCAGTGCCACAGCACGTACATGGGGGTCAGAGGACAGCCCCTCGGACTGAGTTTCTCCCTCCTCTGTGGGACCCAGGGACCAGACTCAAATCCTCAGACGTGTGCAGCAAGCACTTTTGCCTCCTGTGCATCTCGCTGGGCCGAGAATAAACGCACTCTATCTGTTTAAAACAAAAGTACTGTGACTTACACAAAGACACTGATTCAAAACCATCAGGGAAAACTGTTTTTATAATAAAGAAATAGAAAATCCTAAGAAGTGAAAGATCTAAGTCCATGAAAGAATTTAGGGTCCTCAGGGGGGAGACCATGGAGGTTTCTGGAGGTATTGATGGCATCCTTGGGAAGGTCAACATGTTCCTGTGGACTGGCTTACAGCTCTGCAGAAGAACACTTACCCAGCCTGTAAGGGACCCTGGGACCACCCCCCAGCATAATATCCAAAGGCCTTCAGTCTTGCATATTTTTATTTCACAGCAATTTCCTAAAATCATTTTTCTGAAAATGTTTCCTAAGGAAATAATTCTAAAGATGCCCAATGAATTTATCCCCAAACATGTTCATCACAGTAAGATAATGTGGGAAATAACACAAATGTTTAATCAAAACTTCTTTCAAAAAAAACATTTTAAAATAAACTATTGGGCTATCCCCCAAAGGACTACCTAGAAAGGTATTTCTGTAGCTTCTTAAATGGGAGGGGCATATACAGCACACCACGTCATTGCAAAGCATGTATGTGTTCGTATAAAGACATACAGCAACACAGCTCTCTGGGAGGGATTGAGGACGGATGTTTTTCTCGTCCTTCAGTTTATTTCTTTTATTTTCTGTTTCTTTATAGGTAGTGAATCTATTTTTACAAGTTGTGCTGGGAAAGAAATGCGCAGAAAGCTCTGGAGGAGATGTGTGTGTGCGCGCGTGTATGCGTGTGTGTGTGTGTGTGTGTGTGTGTGTGTGTGTGTGTGTGTGTGTGTGTGTGTGTGTGTGTGTGCATGCAGGGAGGGAGGGAGGGAGAGAGAGAGAGAGAGATCCAGACATCCATCGCACCAATATTTCAAGGTTAGGAAGACTGTTAAGACCCTGCTGAGCTGAGAATCACCACCCCTCGCTTTTGGCTGCTGTGACACTGCCTGCTGTGGCTCACTGGGAAGAAGGGAGGAGGAGCAGAGGTCAATGCAAACCTGTCAACAACCTCTAAAGGCACTTCAGCACGGGAGCAGGACCACAACAACACTGTCCCTGGCTACTCCCTGGGGAAGGATTACATCTGAAGGAGAGACAGCCTACTTTCAACAGAGTGACAGCCCCCATTAAACATCCCCTGTCACCTCAGACCACACAGGGCACCATGGACTGATGCTAAGAGCTGCCAGAGAATGCCCACTCCAGTTCCCTGGGGCTCTGGGAAGAGGGGCGTACACCATAGAGGAGGGAGTCCAACGCCTGCCAAGCACAATGGTATTTACTTCCTCCTCGGGAACAGAGGACTGCAGTGACATCGGATTTGAAGCTTCCTTCCTTCACATTAGCTCTTCTGCCTGGGCAAAGCCTCTTAGCCACTCCACAGCTTCTACTTGCTCTCCTGGGAGAGCCATGGAGCTAAACATGTAAAGTGCCTGGGACACAGATTCAGGGGAGGGTGTGCACGGGATAAATAGAACAAACAGCATCTGGGCTATAAATGTTCATACAAGGAATTTCTATGCTGCCAAACAGAAGGTCATCAGTAAATAGGGGGATTTTTATCTGCCCCTCCCCCACATTGTCAGGATGACCAAAACTCAACACCAAACTTCTACAGGTTCTTACACAGCAGGAAGGGGACACTGGGTGACAAGGTAAAGCATGACTCTTAGCTAGAGTTTTCCTAAAGTGAAGATGCCTCTCTGTTCCCCAGTCTATATGAGCGGGTTACCAGAGGAGATAATGGCAGCTGCCAGCATTTGGGGACATGTGAGACCGGCCAGGTGCCCCCTGAGAAGTGCATTACCCTTCGGGTTCCTGCTTTAATAAAGAACAAAAGACATTGACAGCTGAGAAAAATTGAGTTCTCAATGAAGATGTTTTCTCAGCCAGTAAGATTGCTCTTTTTTTTTTAAAGATTTATTTATTTATTATGTATACAACATTCCTTCCATGTATGCTTGCATGCCAGAAGAGGGCACCAGATCTCATTATAGGTGGCTGTGGTTGCTGGGAATTGAACTCAGGACCTCTGGAAGAGCAGGCAGTGCTCTTAACCTCTGAGCCATCTCTCCAGCCCAGGATCGCTCTTCTGTGCTATGACTAACCAAACTCAGCTAAATCTAAAGAAAGAACAGCCTTAGGGAAGCCTGTGCCCCCACCCTTTAGTAGAGAGAGAAGAGAGTTTAGGAGAAAAAGGAACAAGTCCCAGACAGCCCAGGGACGCATCTAATGCACCCCTCCATGAACATAAGGTAGGGGTGGGGA
This sequence comes from Ondatra zibethicus, assembly GCA_004026605.1. Taxonomy (NCBI): domain Eukaryota; kingdom Metazoa; phylum Chordata; class Mammalia; order Rodentia; family Cricetidae; genus Ondatra; species Ondatra zibethicus. Next base: position 9,684 of record PVIU01021467.1, read on the forward strand.
TGACTTACCAGGAGAGAAGGCTTTTGACTTGTCTCTTTAATGCCATTGGCCATGCATGGATTTTCTCCACTTTCTGGGTACATGGTAGGAATGACCTTAATGGATGGATTCTTTCAAAACTGGCATCCTACCTGAGAGGCAATGGCAACTAAGGCAGATCTCCACAGTTTGGCAATACTGCCACCATGTCTATAGCAGCACGCCCTGGGGCTTTCAGCAGCCACTGTTCTGAACAACTTTGACGGGGCCCTTCCTGTCCATGAGAGATGGGTGTGACGTAGAAATGAGGATTTATGGTTTTAAGGCAAAAATATTATTTTTGGAGTTGTTCCCACGGTGTGACAAAGGAAGATAGGAGGCAGGCGCTGGCCATGAGTGAACCTACCACACCAAGGGATTACTGGCCCTCAAGAGGGCCAATCTTGACCTCTAGCTTGGCAAGGAAGGAGTTAAACAACCAAGCGTGTTTCCACCAGCATGCAAAGGCCTCAAACCACATCTAGACTGTTCAAAGCAACAGAAAGGGGAACCCCAAATCTGATACCAGATGAAAGCTTCAAACTCAATCAGACTTGGTTTTAAATTTTAAAATGACAGAAATTGATTCTATGTTATTAAGAGAAAGCAGGACACAAAAATAAATAAAACTGCTTCATGTTTATTTCAGAGACGGAAATTTCTCAAAAAAAAAAGCTAATGGCTTGTACATGTTTGGTAAGCAGGGCCACATATTTGTGACTGGCCTCAGGAAGGATCAGCTATTCACCCCTGCATGCCTTAAGGCACACACGAGCATGTACACACTACTGCACTGATTTTCAAAAGGCAATCAATACTGCCCTAAGACAATCAGCTCTAATCAGTGCTAGCAACTTCAGCACACTAATCCCAGTTTGTGCCTTCCTGCTCCCTGAGAGTCAGGGCTGTACCGCTCTGTACAGAGAGAGTGTGCCCTGCAGAGAGAGACTGAGAGAGACTGGGACGTCTGGAAATAACCCAGCCTGGAGAAGTGGATTATCACCCAACTATACATATAGCAGGGTAAGCACTGAACAGACAGTGTGGCCAAGGGCAGTTAACACACTGGAGCTCCCCAGTTTACCCCCGCTCCCCATGCTCACCCTCTATAGGATGGCTCCGCCTGTGTTCCAGCCTGAAGTCAATAGGGCAGGAGAATACCTAAGAATCCAGAGAAAGTGGGACATCTAGGGCCAGGACAGACTATGCTTATTATACTAAGTGGCAAAGATGGAGGGGAGGAGAAGAGATGTCTTGTCGTAGAAGCTCATTGAGGGCCAAAAACAATAAAGAGGAGAGCCTCGAGCTTTTGAGATGCGCAGCTCTGGGTTAGCAGTCGGGCTTCTCTGGCCCTTCTTGAAATATAAGAGCAGAGACTGAAATTCTTTCCGAATTCCTTTGGCTGCGGACAGCACGTCCGTGAATGGGGCATTAGGCACACACAGCCTTGGCTGGGTGGAGTTCTGCACTCGTCTGGGTGTAGATGCTTCTGCAGATACCTCTGCTCAGCACCCTTCCCCTTGCCCTCTCCCTTCCATCTCCGTGCAAGTTTCCTAACTTCTCCCCTGGGACTGGATGATCCTTCTCTAGGCCCAACTCCCATCACCTTGCATTTCCTCCAGGTGCCTGTTTTGTCGAATATTGTCAGCTCCTTAGAAACAAGGGTTAGGCCAGAGCTTCACACACTCAAGCATGCCACAGTGCCTGGTAAGAAAACTAATTAAGATCACTGTGCCTCTCAAGCTCAGTTTTTTACTTCAGCGGAGTGATGGGAAGAATTTACCTGAGCTAAGTGAGGGAAGAATGGGATCCCATTTCTGTTCTCAGCATCCTTCTCTACACAGCACCAACTGATTTCTTGTGTGTGTGCTGACACCTGTTGTTTGCTGAGAGACCCAGCTCTTGTGCTGCCCGGTTCTGTGTGTTACTAGAATGTTTTCCAGAACTCTGCAGTGGGAGGAGCATAACAAAGAGTAAGACTCTAAACCTGGGAGTGTGTAAAAAGTTATTCCAGATTATCTGGGTGCTGAGGACCTTCTACAGGAAGGGAAGGAGGCGGTCTCCCAGAGCTGTGCAAAGAGGGGTAAATGTTACAGGCTAGGCTTCCTCTCTTTCCCCAGGTACCTTAGAGCATGCCAAACAGCTAAATGGACCTTTGGAAGTTAACCCAGGCCTAGAAAGGCGAAAGAATGTTTTCACCTTAGTGTGACACAGGAGTTACACAGGGAAGAAATGGATCCTTAAAATAAAAAAAAAAAAAACATCTTTCAGGTCAGACCATGAACTATGTCCATACTCTTCCCCATGTACATACACAACATTCAGCCTTGCTCAGGACTGAGGCCAACCAAGCTGAGCGAGCAAGCCAGGCTAGGTGTCAAGACAGTCACTGGTGAGGAGGAGGCAGAAGGAAGAGGGGAGCTGACACTGAGTCCTGCCACAGGCCTAGGGTGGCCACACCATCCATTAGCCCAACATATGAAGAACAAAAGCAACCACATGTAGACAATGGTCACCCACCGCTACCATCTAGACTTGCAAACAATTTGAATCAAAAGTAGTGACGGGATCCCACATCATCTGTGACGCTAGCAGGCTTGATAACTTCGGCATGGGTGATGACTCCTCTCCTGCCTCGAGGAAGCAATGCTGGAATTATGAGGGCAACAGAAAAAGACCCTCTGCGCATAGAAGCCAGAAGACAAGAGCGGAGGTCCTCAAGCTGGAACCATAAACAGGGTGCCTAGAACAGGCCAAGCTTGCAGAATGCTAGACCGCATGGTGCAGCCAACACTGCTGTGGGATCATAGGGCAAGTCTTGAAAACTTCCGCTCAGCATAAGAGAAAGAAACAGTTGTGAGCAAGGACCCTCTTGTTGGGCGTAAGGCATGTTGCCAAGCTGGATGGTGAAACAGGGGTCAAGGGGGAGTGCTAGCCTCTCCATCTGGGAACTGTCAGCTCTCTGGGGGAACGAAAGTGTTTCATTCTGCATTCCCTAACTCTTTGAGGTAAGAAAATTGAAGAGCCCTCTGTTTCACAGTGAAGACGTTTCCTGTAACTCGAAGGAAAGCACGGAACGTCTTGCAAAACCCCCAGCAGCTCTTGATCTCAACAAAAATAGTAAGAATCATATGACCTTTATTACAGTGGATTGTCTACAATAGCTTATCACATCCTCAAGGATATGAAACAAAGTATATTTATTCAATTAACTTTAATTTTAGAGAAGCCAAACATTGTGTCTTAGAGCGCAAGCCCCAGAGGGCAGGAACTTTGTGGTCTTATCCCAGGACCTAGGAAACTATCTGCACACTGAAACTTAAGTGAACAAAGGAGAATGTGGCTGGGCTAAGGTCCCTGCTCTAAACTTCCCTGTCTGTCACTATAACTCGCTTTTAAAATCATTAGCTGAGAAACTACTGGCAGTCAATGGTTGATAGGGAAGTGTGGTGGCCCCCGTGTGTTTGAGTGTTTGTTTGGCTCATAGGCAGTGGCACTAATAAAAGATGTGGCCTTGTAGGAGTGGGTGTGGCCTCATTGGAGGAAGGGCTTTGTCACTGTGGGGCAGGTTTTGAGGTCTCATATGCTCAAGCCTAATATGAGTCACCATCTCCTTCTGCTGCCTGCAGATCAAGGTGTGGGACTCTCAGCTCCTTCTCCAGCACCGTGTCCTGTCATAAATATTACGGACTAAACCTCTGAAACTGTAAGCCACCCCAATTAAATGCTTTCCTTTGTAAGAGTCACCATGGTTGTGGAGTCCTTCACAGCAATAGAAACCAAGATAGGGAGGGAGAATCAGTTCTCTCCAGAGGTGTGGATCCTCAGGGAGTGGCAAACCCTACACCCATGTGCATGATGGCAGTACTCGTTGGAAACACTGGCTTATGAGAAAGAGATAAGATGCAGAGAAAATGAAGGTGTGATAAGAGGGTCTGGAGGAGTTGGAGCACACGAGTCGGGTGCAGATGTGATCAAAGTGCATGGTATACATGTATAAAATTCTCAAATAAGTTCATGTTTAACTATCGTAAGAGGAATGAATACCTCTAGGCCATCATTTTAACAACCTTGACCTGACCATCAGTTCTCTTTGGGGGTGGCAGACTTCCTACACAGCACCTTCTCACGAGGCATCATTGATCATTGATGATTATTGGTCCCTGCCCACCCACCACGGGAACTCAAAGATGTGACCAGATGTGCCAAACGTCTTTGAGGACGCAGTCTTCTGTAGCTGCAAATCAAGAGCCTACAAAATGTTCCCACGCTGCTGACCAGACCCAGAGAGGAGGTTTTGTGCTTGCAGCTCATTGTCGACGCTGAAGTGGCTATCAAGGGTGCCCTTCCCACTGCCTGCTCTGCAGTGGGTACACCAAGTGAGAGCAGTAGGTAGGAAGGAAGGGCGGGCAACGAAAGGCAGGCAGATGTCATAGACACAAACCAAGACTGAGCTGGGGCCCAGGCCTCGTCTGTATTCTATAGGAGAAGCCGCATTGCCGCCGTGGTGAAGATAGACTTGGTTTTTAATGATCTCCTCTCACCCCGCCTCCACCACAAGGGCATTAAAGCCGCTATATGATGTGCCAGCAGCTAGGGATCCATCAGCCACAATCGCACTTAAAACCCGGCTTGGAGCATCTGCTCCCAATTACAAGTAAGGCTTGGGTTCATTAATACTGCCACAATGAGTTCAGTGGCATCCTCAGAGAATTGGCTCTGCAGACATCCCCAAAGCCAGGTGCGCATGTGAGAACGGGTAAGGTGTTCTTCCCCAGACTTGGAGCGAGCGGCTGCTTCTCAAAGGCTGACGCCCCGGCAGGATCCAGAGGAACTGAGAATCAGGCCTCCCAGCAAGCTGCAGAGGACCATGACCTTCCCTGAGTGGAACTACCACTTGCGTGTGTCTTGGTAGGCATGCCAGGTTTCCATCCTTTACAGAACACTACCAGCAGGCATAGGGAAGAAGGGTCATGGGTTCTGAGGGTTCCTGTTTAACACAGGCGCATGTATGAGTACACCAGGCATTTCTACTTCTTGAAACATATGAAAACAAATCCATTTTACATGCAGGATAACTCATATGCTCCAAAATAAGGAAAAACAAAAACAATGACTTGACTCTCATCAGAATCCTGGTTTTGTTTATTATGGAATGAATATATTCACAGAAATGATCAACAAATTAAAATGATGTTTTTGAAGTCCGATACCACATTTTAAAACTATGCTGTGCTGTTAAGTGAATGAGAGAATGGATGTGTATTAAATCATAGAAATGGCTTACAAATCACAAAAATCCCAGGCATTAAAAAGTCTAACTGTTTTGATATAGTTCAGCAAGTACCCATATAAGGGAAGGAGAGAATGGACTCCTGCAGGGTGTCCTCTGACCTCTAGAAATCTGCCTTTGTGAGTGTGTCCATCCCCACAAATAACTATTTTTTAAGTGTTAAAGTCGTACTGGATGCACAGAGATGCCACCCAAAGAGTTAATGTCACCTTCACATTGGACAAAAGTGAGTGATTTACTTTTTTTTTCTGTACCATCTAACTTTTCTTTAAAATTATCTATTCCTTTAAGTTGGAGAAAGAACACTGTAAAGTCAAAAGAATAGCAGAATCCTCCAGTTAAAGAGTAAACTGTCTTTCCTATATTCCCCTTACCCTATATTTTATCTATGACACTCAGAGCACTACCATGTCTTTAACTGCTTTCTCTCTTAAGCTCGGCTCTTCCTCTCCCAAACCATAGACACACACACACACACACACACACACACACACACACCCCACACACCACATACACCACACACACACCACACACACACACACCACACACACACACACCACACACACACACCACACGCACACACCACATGCACACACCATACACCACACACACACACACCACGCATACACGCCAAACACACATACCACACCCATATAGCAAACACACGTACACCTCACACACATACACCACACACACACACCACACACCAAACATGCACATATACCATCTACCAAACACACACACCACACACACACCACACACACACACACACACACGTGCTCCATAAGGCTAGGCAAGTACTTGAGAAACAATAGATGCTCAGCACAGTTCTTACTTGAATTTGTGGGTTGATTATAGGTTTACTTCTGGTTTTTATTTTTAATTGCATGTGTTGCTACCATGGAATTCTCATTCAGTAGTAGCGAAAGAAATTGGCCTAACAACTGTGGGAAATGGTCCAGCCACTTCTCTTAAAGCTGAATGCTCACTTGTCTGTTGGTGACCATTAGATCCCATACGAGGTGTGTTCCTGGGAACCTAGGCTCACCCGAGGACATGCTCATGACAGTGTTCATATGTAATAAAACCGGATGACCTCCCAAGTGGCCCTTGATAACAAGTCTGACACATTTGGGGTATTCATAGCACGATGAAAAGGAAAAGATGTCACCTATTCAAAGCACATAGCCAGTTCAGTGAATGAAAAACAGACAACAGAGTGAGTCCTCTGAGACCCATTTGTGAAAATATAAAAGCAGTCAAAAGTCACATGCTGTTAGACATCAAGAGAGTTCTTACTAGGAGAGGGACAGGCAGTGATCCCAAGGTCCACAGAGTGAACTTCTCAACGCTCCCAACATTGTCTCTCAGTTCACAACTGTGTGACTGTGCTTGCTTTGGGTCACCTATAATCTGTATGAGCCTCACTTCTACAGAACATGCCCCCCCCACTGATGGAGGTCTCTGGTTATGTCTCTACGCACTGTGAGCCTCAGCCTAGAGTCTCCACAAGGCTAATATCACCACACCTAAGCGCCTGTGGGCACCTCAGGTTGGGTCTCTTTTAAAACATCCATCTCAACACACAGACTAGCAGACACACTCGAGCGTGCATGCATGTGTGCACGTGCGCACACACACACATGCACATACACATACCATAGTGGCAGTGTTTAGGTCCCCAGAGTCAGTCAAAATAGTAGCAGTTGTCCACCTATTTCAGTACAAACCTAGGTGAGCTAACTTGACAACAGACACACACACATGAACACTGAATCAACTGTCCCTTAGACACACGGCTCAGAGTCACAGGAAGTAGAGGGTGTCAGGGAGCTCAATGTGTCCAGTTCTGAAGGTCCATTTGTAGGCATGTTCTTTGCAGAATGACTTCATACTGGGTTCTCCAACCACTATGCACTACTTCCGCTTGTCTCAGGCAGGAGCCATGTTTGTCTCCAGGCTGTATCTAAGCACAGCCTGGTGTTGTGGGATATTTATCTGTACACTGTGTGAAGATGTATTGCTGTGATCAGTGTAATAAAAAGCTGAGCAGTACTGACAACTGTTAGGCAGGACTTCCAGGCTGAGAGAGAACTCTGAGAAGAAAAAGATGGCGTCACCAGCCAGATGCAGAGGAAACAGGACACACAGGAAGAGAAGTAATGGCCATGAGCCATATGGCAGGATATAGATTAATAGAAATGGGTTAATTTAAGTTATAAGAACTAGTTAGTAACAACCCTAAGCTATCGGCTAAGCTTTCATAATTAATAAGAAGTCTCCTTGTCATTATTTGGGAGCTGGCTGACAGGACAGAGAAAGACTCATTACAGCTTGGTCAGTTAGTCTCTGAGTAATGAACACAGAGAAAAACTAACCAACCTACTGAATCAGTATATTAGGATCTGGTCTCTGGGAAGCAAGAACATAGGTCTCAGATGACCACAGAAAGAAACAAAGAAAATATCCAAAACTACGTGCAAGGGGCTGGAGAGGTGGCTCAGCAGTTAGAGCACGTGCTGCTATTGCAGAGGACAAGGTTCAGTTCTCAATACCCACGTGGTGCTCAGCTCACAACTGCCTGTACATCCAGCGGCAGTGGACGTGATGTCCTCTCCTGGCCTCTGCAGGCACTGCATGCATGTGGTGCACATACCTACATGCAGGCAAATGCTCATACACATAAGACACAAATAAATAAATCTTTCTGCAAAATATGTACCAAGGATCTTCTTCTGTGGAGCTATTTAAACCAGCAGCCCTGGAATACAAGACTTCACAAGTTCCCAGTTACCTAAACCCACTCTGCAGTTTTATTTTCCCTGGGGGTGGCATTTCTACTCTTACTCACTGGAAGGCACACAGGACTCACTCAGGAAGATGGAAGATGGTACAGACCAGGCTCCAGGTTACTGCAAGACTAGCTGGTTATAATGAAAGCAATGTTATGTCCTGTTTAAAGTGCCGAGTGCTAACCACAGGGGCCCTCAAAAGTCCCAAGAGACTCAGCATGCCCACTGAGCATTGAAAGATCTGGAAAAAAACAGATACCCCAGAATAATGGCACAATGGGGAATTCCCCCCCTCCCCACTTCCCCGGATAACCACATGCCTCTTCAATAGATTTTTCTCCCTCTTGGCCATAGGTTTACCAAGTTTAGGCACTGTGGAGTTACTACTGATTACAGAAAACTCACCCAGGTGGAGTAAAGTGAGGCTCGAGAGCTGGGTGGGAGGTCAACGGAATCGCTTCAGAACACAGAATCCGGTCTGCTCCTGCTGGTGGTCATGAATTCCCTAAGCTTAGATGAGTCTTGCTTGATGGCCCATGATCTTGCCAGAATAATCTGGCCAACCAAAATGGTTTAGTATACCAAAGAGAAGGCAGCAGGCAGGTCCCTGAGCCTGACCCACATTTCTTTTCTACGCCTCCAATTGGCATGCTGGTTTGTATCTGAGGGGACATCCCCAAAGAAACCAACTTTATCTCATCTGCCATTCCTTGTCTTCTCTATGGCCTTACCATTTCTTCTGCCTTACCATTTCTTCAACTCAAGCCAATGTCAGACTCAATTTCCTTCCATTCATCTGTGCATAAATCATAGCCACTCTGTGATTAAAGATGCAAAATCAGAGTCTCATTGCCTCTGCCCTCTGAAGACAGGACAATTTGTTGAGATCTTCCCCGGTACTCTGTGACGGAGAAAGTCTCTATCAGTTGCACTGTGCTTATGAGTTCAAACATCCCTACACCAACCAACGTCAAACGTTATTCCAGTCCACAGATGAACGATGACTGTTGTTCAAACTGAGGCAGATATGTGCAATGGAAATGGGATGTCAGTGGCAGCCCTGCTGGTAGAAGGTGAAAAAATCCCTCTTTGCTTAGTATCGTGGTGCTGGTTATTTGGGATGAATGACAATTCTCCAGGATTTCTCTGTAAATGCTGCTTGGGAACCACCTACACCCCCTATAGTTGGCTACTGGGAGAGAATGAGCAACAGTGTGACTGCCCTGTCCCTGTTTGCCTGTGGGTTCTAAAGTCAAGCCTTGAGCCAGAGTGAACCATCACTAGATTCTATGGGTGCGGCCCCTGGGGAGTGATGCTGGTTTCACTCAGAACCAAACAGCAGGTTCCTAATGGGCAGGGTATGAAGAAAGTCATGGCGGCACACGGCAAGCTGCGCCATCTGCCTCAGGACCCATTGCTCTCTCTACCCTTAAGATTCGCCTGGGAACATTCTAAAAAAAACAAAAAAAAAATGATCCTGGATGTGGGTTTAATGTGAGTAGCAATGTCAGTGACGGATTCCTTGGGTTTAAAGATGTCCAGGGGAGTGCTTCACATAACTAGGACTTTTGGCACAACTGAGCTCAAAACACCTTCCTTGATGTTTCATGACGAGGGCTGCCAGTTTTGAGCTGGGGATGAGGGCACCTACGGACCATGTGAGAGACGATGGGGGGACTGCCTCTGCCCGGAGCTGTGAGTGGCGAGTAACAGAGAGTTGGCCGCATGAAACCGCACACCACCTTTCAGACTGGCACGAAACAAAGACAGACTCAAGGACAGACAGACTGAAGGACATTGAGTCATATTTCCTCTCCGTTTCAGCTGGCTCGGACTAGTTTTCAGTCATTCAGTCACTTGCATGATAGAGGCCTCACTAATAAAACAGGACCAGTCCACTTTAAAAAAAAAAAAAAGAGGAGCCATTAGGTCAGAGAATAGACAGCTGGAGGCTGCTATAGCTGTGGGACTTTTGGGGAGGGTGCTGGAGCAGTGAGGTACACAGGTACCTATTGAGAGACTCAGGGCACAGCTCATCTTTTCTCTCCATCTGCACTGCCAAGGGAGAGACGGACAGGTTGTCCTGCGGTGGTCACGTCCACAGGAGGATGGAACCCAGTGCAACCTCAGCTCTCTTCAGAGGTCTGCCAGAGGTCTGGACATAGACTTACTTGGTTAATAGTGCATTAAAAATGGTAAATCCCATAAGAAATGGTATCTTAGACTAGAAAACACCCTGGAAAAGTACCTGCAACCTTGGCAAACTATTTAACCTCTTACAGGAAATGTCTTAATTATCTAACGTGGGGAAATAAGGCCACGTGTTAGCATCCAAGTGACCTGCCATCTGACATACGGCACAATAAGAAGGGAGCTGGTGCTGGAGAGATGCTCAGCAGGCAAGAGTTCGTACTGCTCATGCAGAGGACCTGGGTTTGGCCTGCTTCTCTGACTCCGGTTCCAGAGGTCCTGCCCACTTCTAGCCTCCTAGGCTCCTGCAGGCATGTAGTACACACAAACCCATCCAGGAGCATACACATACATAGTTTTTTTTAAAATGTAAATGCGGACTTGCTGAAAGTCTCTGAGTTTAGATATGGAATGTGTTTGGTTGGAAATATGTCATATTGAGCACATAAATATGATCTTTCTAAAATATCTAATTTCTAGTTTTCCTCTGTGTCCTCATGCAAAATAACAGTTGAGCTAATGGTTAAGTCTTATCCTTTAGGGACTCTCACAGATCCAAAGCTCTGCAAAATATGGAGTGGCTTCTTGGCTGGGAAATTAGCTTTGCTAGCATGTACCAAGGTGCCTGGACTCCCAGAAATACATTCCAGTCCTGTCCTGTGTAGAAGAGCTGCGAAGATCAGGGAGAGAACTGGGAAACTCAGTTCATAAGGTCGGAAGAGACAAGAGGTTCTACCCTATCTGCCAAGAAAGACCTAGCCTCTCTTTTCCAACGACAGACCAAAAGGAAGGCCAGAGAAGACAGGATGCACTCAGGCCTGTCCACCCTTGAGCTATTCCAGGGAAGTGATCATGTCTACCAGTGGTCCTGGGGTTTAGGGGATTTAAGACAGTGGGTTCGTTAAAGGAGTTAGGGCCATGACTCACTGGCAGCTCCTTGAGTTTGTTTAATCAGAAATGACTTTCTGCTACACTCCACCACAAACCAACCTCGCGTGGCCACAAATGAATGACCCATCTGCTAAGCCACACCACCTCCAGTCACCAGCACCATCAACAAAGCCAACCCCTGTGCTAGCTGGAAGCCCCAGTGGTCCTTGAAACTCATTGTCAGTGAGATGTCACCATCAGACGGTCACTGCCCCCCACTTCTGCCTAAGAGACCGCCACATCCCATGGAGTGTGGTCCATGCGCTCTCATTAGAATTATAAACCCTGGTCACTCTGGAGTAAGATAAATGCCAGCAAAAGCAGCGTTTCTGACACCTCGGGCTTACTAGAGGTGATTATCCTGGAGCTAAATGTCAAGGCTGGTTTCGTGTGTGCAAAAGAAAGGAAATGTCATGTTTAGTGTAAGCAACAGTATTATTTTAATCAAATCAGAAGCTCATTATTAGAAGATAAAGCCTGACACGACCCCGACAATAAGCTGTGTCTACCTGGCTTCCCACTGCTCAAGCTGCTGGCTGAGTGCCCTCAGACATGAGTGGGGCAGATTTGCACCATGATATGGATGGAGCTACGGACAGGGTACACACCACTCAGCCCTCTTGGTTGCGAGACCCAGCTCCCTCCACACCCTGGTGTCTCTGGAAGCCTGGCGAAGAAGCTCAGCTCTCAATAAACAAGCACGGATAGTAGTACTTTTTTCCTTGGATTGCTATATTAAATAATGCCCAGGAAGTGCCTTGAACAATGCCCCACACACTGTATGTTCCATAAGTGTTTGCTATTATCTATTTATGCAATGCTAAATTTTTTTCCTTACAGCCAGTGGGTATTATCTCCATGAGAAAGAAAACTTACTAGTTTTTAAAGAACATAGAATAAGAAAGAACCTAAGCTGGCGGCACCAGAGGCTGGAGGAGAAAGAATTACATTAAACCTGCGCACGTTTATAGGTCAGAGCCTCATGCTCACGAAGCAGTCAAACATTTACAAGGATGAATGAAATGTAGGATTGAATAGAGGGAACTTGGACAAAGCCAAATCAGATTTGTGGCCATTCTGATGTCTCAAACTCAAGCCGTAGGGAAGCAGGGCCAGGGCGGCTGGAGATGGGAAAGGGCTGTGTGGCTCAAGACAAACACTTGCCTTCTGCACTGCCTTCTGTTGGTGTTGTTTATCAGACTTGCCCCACTCCCCATCCACCAAGCCCACTATGTTTGCTTTTAATCCTTCAAGACAAATTTGTGCAGCTGAAATATCCTTGACTAGGCCATCTTCAGCTAGAGAGGGGTTGACTTCCCAGGGACTACACTAATGGTCTCTCCTTCTCCCGGAAGCTAACAATTGCCCATAACTCCGAGGCTTGGAGTGGGATTGTGTGCCCAGTTACTCTCTGCATGCTGGGTTTTGGTCTGGTTTGGGTGTGCTCCGGTTTTAGACATGTAGTCACAACCACTGTGAGCTCACATATGCAGTGGCCTTGCTCACAGCCTCCTTCTTGATGCTGTCTTTGTTCAAAAGCCCAGGCCTCCTTCTGACCAAGACATCCCAATTTCTAGTCTTTATAAAGTAAGCGAAGGTAGTGCATGCCTTTAATCCCAGCACTCGGGAGGCAGAGGCAGGCAGATCTCTGTGAGTTCGAGGTCAGCCTGGTCTACAAGAGCTAGTTCCAGGAACCACAAGCACATGGAAGAACAACCATTGGGGAGCCTTTATGTCCTGATTGGATCCCTAACTCTAGCCAACAATTTATGAGGTAGTTCTAATGGTTCATGTGCTGAATGGCAAGACGCTTTCCAAAGCGGCAAATCAGGGGCTGCCAGGTCATCTTCAGCAATGTCACAGCACATCCAACACTCGGACATCCCGGAACGCATCCTACCATCATGCCCGTGTCCAACGGTCCAGACGTGACTACCCATATGCATGGCCACCTCTCTGAAAAGGGCACCTAGAGCCACATGGTGCACACCTGTAATCCCAGCACTGGGGAGGCAGAGTTCAGGAGTTCAAGGTCAAGCTTGGCTACAGAATGAGTTCAAGACCACACTGGAATACAGGAAACTGTCTCAAAACCAAAGAAAGACAAGACAAAGTCAGGTAACCCTTTGCTTTTAGCTTCCCAAGATCAAAGGTCACTTCTAAATGTCTACCACCCAAGTCCAACAGAGCAGTGTTGCAATGGGCCATTTTCTTTCATAGTGAGTGTCAGAAACCTGACATGCATTCATTCAGCGACTTCAAAACAAAAAGCCACCATTGGGCATGGTGGCACACACCTTTAATCCCAACACTAGATCTCACTGAGTTCAAGACCAGCCTGGTCTACACAATAAGTTCCAGGACAGCCAGGACTGTTACACAGAGGAGCCCTGTCTCAAAACAAAACAAAAAAGGGCCCAAAATAACAGCCAAGAAGCTCAGGTTTTGTCAACCTGGAGTGAGGCCTGGTTTGCTGAAAATGATCAGGCTGGCCAAGCCACTGCCACTCGGCAGCTAGGCTTTCTATACTATCTCCAGAGTGGCCTGTTTCTGGAGAAAGCGACCTTTTTGTCCCTCGTGTCTGAGGGTCCAGGCTTTTCCACATAAATGACCCAACTAAAGATACTTAGACTTGCCCCCAAAAGGACGTCTGTTGAGTTCACGCCACTTAAAGAGGTTAATGAGTCACTGTGGGGGTCAGATGACTCCAAATGAAGCATAGAAAATGCTTGATGACTGATGATGTTGGCCAATATTTTAACATCATTGGATGTTTTTAACGGCTTGCTGAACCAAATTGTTGTTCTTACAAATAGCACACTGCTAAAAGCACTAGTTTAGCACCAAACTCTGCTCCAGGGGCTTCCTTCTTCCACGCTTAAGCCTTGGACCTTTCTTCAAAACAACCATTAAGGCGGTGTTCCTAGTCACTCTGAGAACTGTCTAGTACATCTGTTTAAGGGATGAACCACAGCACCCGTTCTCAGAAAGGTGCCTAGCCCAACTGTCATCAGAGAGACTTCATCCAGTACCTGATGGAAATGCTAATCCATGGTCAAACATTAGGCAGAGCTTGGGGAATCCTGCTGAACAGAGGGAAGGAGTATTGTAGGAGCCAGAGGGATCAAGGACATCACAAGAAAATCCACGGAATCAACTAACCTGGGCTCATAGGAGCTCACGGAGTCTGGACCAACAACCAGGGAGCCTGCGGAGGACCAGCGTAGGCCCTCTACATACATATTGGCAGTTGTGTAGCTGGGTCTACTGTGGGACTCGTGACAGCAGGAGCAGGGCTGTCCCCTAAAGCACTTAAGCTGTCTTTGGGGAACCTATTCCTCACACTGGGTCGCCTTGTCCAGCCTCAACACAAAGGGAGGTGCAACTTGATATGCCGTGCTTTGTTGATATCAATGGGAGGCTTGCCTCTTTCTGAACAGAAACAGAGAAGATGGGGGACAGAGGGGGGTTGGAGAGGGAATGGGAGGAAAGGAGCAAAGGAAAAAAATGTGGTCGGGATGTGAAATAAATATATAATTTAATTAGTAAAAACAAAACAAAAAGCCTGGATGCTGTAGTTCAGCAAGTAACCTGGGTTTCACCACCAGTGGGGGAGGGGGGGGCAGAATTTGACCTACTTTCTAAAAGTCAGGACCATCCAAAAAAAGAAGAAGAAAAGAAAGAAAGAAAGAAAGAAAGAAAGAAAGAAAGAAAGAAAGAAAGAAAGAGGGAGGGAAGGAAAGAAGGAAGGAAGGAAGGAAGCCATTCATTTTCCTAAAATGCAAAACTAAATGGGAATCAGGACTTTAGTGTTCATGACGAACTGAGGGTACAGACCTGTGCACAACCCAAAGACCCAGCAGGCACAAGTGTCTCCACCGCACCCACTCCCTGTTCCGAGGCACCCGCCCAGTAAAGGTGGCGTCCTCTAAACCCAGCCCAGTTTTCCCAGGTCTCTGAGAGTCCATCAGGTTCCTGGCTCCTCAACTGTAGCCAAAATGTAATAATTAAAAACAAAAACAAAACTATGTCTCTACTTCCCCCATGCTGCACTCCAACCTGGTTAGGAATGGAAGTATGACGATGTGGTCATCAAAATCAGAAAGGGGCCAGAGATGCTAAGAGAACTTAGTGAGATGCAGCCGTAATCTGCCTGGTGGGGTTCGGCAGGAGGCAGATCTGATGCAAACAGCCCCAAATAACCAAGGATACTCAGTGTATGTTTGAAAAAAATTCTTCCCAGAAGCTGCCCACCATCCACTCCAGAGAGGAGAGAGGGTTGAGAGAGCATGTAAGCAAGTCCCCACTGGAGGCTAAAGTTGCATCTGCCTCTCTGGGAGGGAGCCCTGGAGAGGCTGCTATTTAGGAAGCACAGGCAAACAGGAGCCATTTGGGTCCTCTGCTCCCTGCAAGGCTGGAGATACTGAGAAACCCAGGGGGGAGAAGTGTGCAGCCAACTCTCTCCACCTCTGTATTTAAGGCATGCCCTGTAATGAGAACAAGGGGCTTGGTATGGGTCAGGCTACCTCTTTAAAATGCATGTGCTGCTTTTTAAAAACATCCTAACACCTAAACATATATATATATATAAACAAAACAGCAAAGCATTTGAAAATAAAAGCTTTACTCATTATAGGTCTTGGACATTCTTGCAATATTGAAAGTATCTTGGGCACTGGGCTTCCTAACATCCCCTGGAGGAGCTTGACCCAATAGTCTTTGAAGAAAGACTATTGACACCCAATAGTCTTTGAAGAAGCTGTGAACTGGTTCTGCTGGGGGGAGCTATCTTCTGGAATGACTGTGCCAGGGGCTTCTTGCCTCATCTTCTAGGGGCACAGAGGTACGTGGGAACCAGGACTGGGATGGAAGCAAACAACAGAAGTGCCCCCCATGCCCAAGAGTTTCTCCCCCACATCCCAGCACTCTCATCGGAAAAGGGACAGATTCCCTGGGCTGCCTGCTCCTTTTCCCCCTTAAGTCCGGAAGACTCCAAACCACTGCACTGTTCCTAACATCTCAAGCTCATTGCCATGAGAAGCCCCAAAACCTACCCCTCATGCCTGCCACATCTGGCTCCCTAATAAATGAGCTACATTCATCCAGTGGGGATTATTTTCTGGCGCACCCTAAAGACATCCAAATCACGGCCGCTCCTGGGAGCTTCCCTCCCCGGCTCGGTAAAGTCAGTCTGCCATCGGGAGCTCTCAGACACATCGGGAGCCCCTCTCCCCAAACTGCTTAAGGTTCGCGCCCTGTTTCCTTGCAGACAGCTGCATCAATCCTACAAGTGTACACACCGGGACCACAGGTAGCACGTAAGAGCATCCAGCCTTCCAAGTTCTCTTTAAAGTTCCTCTCAAGCTAGACCTATGGACTGTGGACCTCCGTGGGAGGTTTGAATCTACCACCCCCACCCCTTCACCGGCCTCTGAGCTACCCCTAGTTTCCACTCCCAGGGCGGGTGGCAGCCGTACTCACGTCTCGGAAACGGTTCCAGTACTTATCACGGTCGTACTGGGAGACGGTGCTCAGCCACTCGTCATTGTCTAGGAAATTGGCGTTGTTGAGGGCCGCGCCGCCTGCCAGAGCGTCCAGGTGCCGGCTGTCCACTTGGAGGAAGAAGCACCACGCGGCGGCGGCCGCGGCGAGCACCGCGATCGCTGGCATCTGGGGGCAGGGAACACGGGCGTGAGTCGGCGACATCAGGACGACCTCGAGCCCCCGCTCCCACCCACCGGGAGTCTGGGCGCCTGGGGAGCGCACCAACTGCAACGCCTAGGATCAGGGTGGTCCCTCGCACACCTGGGACGGAGGCTGTACCTGGAGAGCCCTCATGAATGGAGACAGCTACAAACGCAGAGGCCAAGTCACTGACTCGGGGCTGCTGTCAAACTATCGAGGACCCTCTCACCTGCGTCAGTACACCTCCCCAAAACCCGGAGGCTCAATGTGCCAGCCGCACTCCCACAGACGGGGCCCACAGCTGTGGGGCAGGGATAGGGCTCTGGGCATCATCCCAGGTTCTGGTAGACGGGGGCTTTGAGGGTGTCCTCAAGCCGGACCTCTCATTCCCAGCTAAGGCAAAGGTCTCCCTGAGCCCGGCCCGCTGCTTCTGTGCAACAGGGGCGCACAGAGATGCCCCCAGGCCCTGACCCTGCCGGCCCCGGGGATGGCCTCGGGAAGGTCCCAACTACGCCAATATGCCAAGTTGGGGCTCAGGGTTCTGCGGACACGTACCTTGGGGGCCCGCTCGAGTCCCGGCGACCGAGTTCCTGGGGCGACTGTGCCGCGGTGACTGGGAAGGCTGCTGCCCGGCTCGTTCCCCTGCGCACCTGCCGCCTCCGCGCGTCCGGCCGCTTTGTGAGCCCGCAGCGCTCTGGCTCGGCTCGGGCGCGGCGTCCGCGGGCGGAGAAGCCCGAGCTCGCAGCCGAGGCCTCTGGCGCCCCCTGGCGGCTGCGCGACGCTGCGCGGACCCATCCCGGAGCATGATTCATTCCCAGGCTCCCTGCAGGACTGACACAGATTTCAGGCTGAGAGGAAGGAGGTTATAAGGCCAAGAAGTCACTAGGGTTGAGGGACTCTCAAAGGGTAGGTGATCGGGACACCTGGCTCAGAATCACTTTGGTGGAGAGGGGAGGGAGCCCCTGCAATTTTCTGAATCAACGTCTCTAAACGGGGTCTCCAAGAGTTTACACTTCAAATGAATCCCTGAGTGCTTCTCATGCACAGAATTGAGTGAATTTCTCCACTCCCTCGTCCAAGCCATGCACCTAACATTTCTGAAGTCTGGTCCTCACCCACGACCACCCGTGGGAGTCCTGCATAACCATCCTCCAACTTCAGGGACAGGGCAGAGGTCAGAAGCAGGAGGCTGGCTTTGTCCCAGCCTTCGCGCCTCTTCCCAAATACTCAGTCAAGTTTGACAGGGCTGGGAGGGACTTAAACCGTTGCCCTGCCTGAAAATCGGTACCACCCCTGCCTGCTTCTCCATACAGCTGCAGTCAATGCCCAGGACTGTATGTATGTACATATGTATGTACGTACGTATGTATGTATGTATGTATGTATGTATGTATGTATGTATGTATGCATTACACACACACACAAGTTTGTCCTCTTTGTGTGCTAGGACTGTATAACGGCACTGGCTGTCTCACTCCTGACTGCTCCTTGGTGCCCAGGGTACAATTCGTGACACACAGTGATTAGTATCGGATGAAGTCTGAGCCACACTTTCCAATGTGCCTCCATAACGGTGCGGTCGGTTGTGAGCTGTGCTGGCTGCGGATGACATAGTTGAACTGTGGTTTGTTTTGAGCATAGGCTCAATTGCAGCAACTGTGCACTCTGAAAAGCCATAATAGGAGAGATGTCGGGGAAGCCCTTCACCACAGGGGTATAGTGAGTGTCTGGTATCATAGCCTGAGTGAGGTAGGCTTGGGGATGGCAAGGCAAATGAACTTTACCTCCAGAGGGATGGGGCAAGCATCACCTCTGCCCTGCTTTTCAGCAGCCGCATCCTGAAGAGTCACCCCCAGATGTCATTCATGCCTCCTCACATCCAGTTCTTTTATCAAGCCATCTTAATCTACCTTTGAGCCAGCTACCTGAAGTGATCTGTCACGTCCACAGCCTTTCCTGCTTGACCCTGGGCTGTTGCCATGGGCTCCTGGCTTTCTGGTCCTCAGTGCCATTCCTGCACCCGACGGGAGCGTCCTGGACCCGATTCTATCACCACAGCATCTTTACCCTAGACGTCTGTATCGCCTGTGGTCTCATGCTGCTTCACACCTACATCCCCAGGCTTATCTCAGAACTTAACATTCATTGGACACTCAATAAATCTGGTGATTGGATGGATGGAAAAGTGAATTCCATAACCCTAATGTGTCTCAAAGTTTTAACCTCCCGTCTCCAACCTTTGGTTCTGTGGCTCAAATCTCTGACTTTTCTGGGAAGACCTGTCCCTGGTTTAATTAGAGGACATCTGCTCTTGGCCAGGTGCCAGCGACACAACTGGAATTGTCCCGGTAACCATGGTGTGTAGGAAGGGCAGCCAGTACCACACAGGCAGGAGATGGGGTGTCAGAGCTGGCCTGAGCCAAGAATGGACTTAACCTTGTAGTAGGTGAGGAGGCTGGCAGCTGGACTCCTGCCATCCGCTCAGCCGGCACTCGTGGGGAGGAATGTCAGATTCATTCGGCTATGAGAAGCACCCAGGACCAAATCAATACTGTGCCTTGGGGCTGTATTTCTGCCCTTCATTGGCTCACACGCAAGTATAATAACTCCTTGTTTTAACATAGTCCTCATTTCCAAGGAGCCCACGTGTTTTATTTTCAGTTTAGTGGATCCTCAAACATGTGCTCCTGGCTAGACTGAAGCAGACAGAACTATCGCCACTTTCTGCCGAGGAGAGGGGCTCGAAGGAAGAACTGTGGAGGTCACAAGTCTAGGGGTAGCACCCCCCAAGATGCTCTACTGGCCAGGAAGGGCTCCACCTGATGGAAGGGGGCACTGCTTTGCTGGCAGCCTGGATCCCTTTTAACTACATCATATGTCTCTGTGATGTAGCATCTCCTCTTCATTGCCTCAGCTGCTCAGCATTCAAAATGGCAGTGGGATGCTTGAGTCTCATCTCTGGTCAAGCCTGCTCCTCAGCCTGTGTCCCCACCCCAGCCCTGCCCTGCCTCAGCATCAACTCTGACCTTCTCTGGCCCCACTTTGAATGACTTCATTGTCTAGGACTCAAATTCTGGCCAGTCACCACACACACACACACACACACGCACACACACAGCTGCCTCCCTGCACCTCTCACCTGTACTGCACACTTGTCCAGGGCCTCCATCTTCCAACCACCACAGAAAACTCACTCTACACAGGCACTTCAGAGGACTCTCTCCATGTACACGTGACCCCCTTCTCCATAGTTACAACACTTGCTGTTCCTTCAGGGCAAATACCTGGCACCTCAGCTTGAGGTCCTATGCCTCCTGCTACCCCCACCTCACCCATTCCTGCCTTGTGCTCTGATCATCCTCCCTATACTTTACAGAACCTCTCCTGTGGACTTCCTACATCCCGCATGCTCTCCTCTCTGCCCACCCTTCTACTAACAGCCTGACCTTCCCCTCAGGCCACAGTATCAGCCCTGGTCCTCAGACACAGCCTCCCTGAGTTCCCATGACCTCGACGACCTCAAAACTACTTCCCATTCATCTTTCACCAGACACGCTCTGCAGAATGAAGTCATGGTCTCTTTCAAGTCCATTCTACTTACTACTGAGTCCGTAGTTCTTTACAAAGCCCCACCCACATAGTAGGTACACAAGAAATGCTGGCTTAATCAGAATTGCATGCTGAACATAGTAGGGAGACAGCCAATGCCAACTGAGTGAGCAAAGGCTTAGTGGTTTTGTTTCCTTCGCATCTGAAAAACATCAAGAAGGTCTCAGGTTTATGCTGGAAATTTTAGACCACAAAAACCCCTTCTGGGAGGCTGGGCACAGTGAGAGAGGCCTGGCCTTGCATTCCTGGGTCACTCTGTCATCAAAGTGATACTGTAGTCTATCCTGCCCTAAGAAAGGAGGAGTGAAATAGATGCATTTCTTGTCACTGTGGAAAACAGCTCACCCAGCAGGGCCTGTAATTTCTATGAACGCATCGATTTCCCCTATTGATTATATGTGTTCGCAGAGTCAGGCTCACTCCATCTCCCACATCCCCACAGCCATCACCCCCGACACACACACACACATACACACACACACACACACACACACACACACACACACACGTCTTCTTGCTTTCATCTCGTCAGAGCCACAGTGAATGGTGACCTAGTGCAGGGGTGCCTGATCTCAGGCAAATGGGGATATCACAAAGAGAAGATGTGGCAGAACTCTAGTAGCCAATCTACATGGGTCAAAGCAGAGAGGTCCAAAGTCCTAATCAAAGAGGAAAATAATCCTGCCAGTACCCACACTGACAACACGCCTGGTACGCATGTGTGCACGCATGGGCATGCACACATGTCAAAGCCACCCTCATGCTACCTGATGTCAGCCTCATGGCAAGCCACTGTGAAGTGGGCGTGGTAGGAGGTCCCCTTAATTGGATGAAAACATTGAGTCCCAAGTTGTATTAACCATTGTATTAGCCCATACTACCTGAGACTGGGTAATATATAAAGAAAATAAGTTTCTTTAACTTGGAGGCTGAAAGTGCAGAATTGAATGCCCACATTTGTTTGGTTTCTGGTGAGGGCCTCCATCTACGTCAAAATACAGGGGACAGATGGGAAAGGAAATACGTACGTGCAGAAAACCGATGTGCAGAGGGTGACCTTACTTTTTGACAACCCATTTCTTGAGAAAAAAA
>PVIU01021468.1:0-31451 GCA_004026605.1 Ondatra zibethicus
TGTTTGGTCCCTTACTATACCATGTGCCATGAAATCATATTCAGAAAGAAGGACCATGGAGAAAATAAATTTAAAGAATTGGGACATGATTAAACAGGAAGATTTGTTCTGAAATTTGAGAATGGAAGCTTCTTTATTGAGGAACTAGTTCACATTTGAAGCTTTTCATTGACTAGCACTTGGAGTCTGTCAAGCAACAATGAATCAACAAACTGCTGATGACTACTTATCAGGACAAGGTCTCAATATTCTAATATAAATTGTGTGTTCTGTGATCAATGCTGAATCTCAATCATTGTAGAATTTCTACTTTAACTTCTATCTGGGATTTGAATTGGTATCATTTTATCTAGTGCCTTCAACAAATAGTTCTAGGCATTGTAAGATAAGATAGAATGTATAAATTTTAGAACTAAAAAGATATTTACAATGTTAAATGTAAATTCTGCTGGAATCTCTTTCACAAACACCACAAATAATCTAAAACCACACAAGTGCTTAAAAAAATACAAAATATTGACAGTCATCAAAGACTTTAATACTCTATCAAACTAGTTTTCAGTTCTCTGATTCAAACTTCTTGCTATAAAACATATAATACACAGAGATGATAAAAATAGATGATTGGCCAGGCGGTGGTGGCACACGCCTTTAATCCCAGCACTCGGGAGGCAGAGGCAGGCGGATCTCTCTGAGTTCGAGGCCAGCCTGGTCTACAAGAGCTAGTTCCAGGACAGGCTCCAAAGCTACAGAGAAACCCTGTCTCAAAAACCAAAAAGAAAAAAAAAGATGATTGATAGATATAGATAGATGATAGATAAATAGATAGATAGATGATAGATAGATAGATAGATAGATAGATAGATAGATAGATAGATAGATAGATAGGATAAGATATTTTAATGGTTCTCACTCAATAACAAAATCATCAAATATGGATTTAAAGTGTATTATAAAAACACCACTACAAAGTTCTAATTTTGATCTTGTGAAAGTACTCATTAAACACAGTCTTCAAGCTTATTTTTTTGACGATGTTTTAACAGAACACACTATATTTACTGGCACCACGTTTGGAAAAATCTATTGTCACATTGTGGTATTCTTTACAGAGGCCCAAAGATAGTAAACATTTTCAACTTGGCTGGACTGAGAATCTCCAATGAACTTTATCTCTGGTGTTAGTATAAGGATGTTTACAGAGTGGCTAAACTGGACAAGGAAGATCCACCATGAACGTGGCAGAAATGTGTCTTGGGCTGAGTTCCCAGGATGAATGGAAGGGAGAAAACAAGTGGAGTGGTCACATTCCTCTCTCTCTGTTTCCTAACGGCAGGTGAACTATGACGAATTGCTCGTCAGCCACTCTCCAAGCTTCCCATGACGTGATGGATGGTATCTCAAGTGTTGAGCCAAAATACACCCTCCTTTCCTAAGTTGCCATGACCAGACATTTTGTCACATCGTCATGACAATAACTAATACACTGCTCACAACGCCTTTTATCTTCCAAACAGAAAATTCTCTAGCATACTGATGAATTAGACGTGATAAAATTATTTTTATTATTTGTTATTTTATGGTAAATTTCCTTAGAAGGTACAAAAGCAACACTCATTTACATTTAAAGCTGGAAAAAAATGAAAATTAGGTTGGATATAAATCTTAGAACTAAGTAATTCAGAGGCTAGAAGACAAGTTCTTCACCTGCACAAAAAAGCAAACAACACTGAAAAGACATTCTAAACCTTAACAATACCTATTGCTCTTATATAAAATAGCCAAATGGAAACAATTTGTTTTCTCAAGTCAGTGTCATGATTCTGTCTAACAAGACCTCCCTGTATAGAAGGACAAGTGAGGAGGAACACACTACCCAGGTAAGCTAGATTTAGAGATCTCTCAGTTTATCTCACCCTATTCACTCCTGAATTTGCTCACATGGCCTTAAGGCATTCAGAAGAGATCAAAGAAAAGAAATATCTAAGACAGAACATTCAAAACTCCAACTTCCTGTTTTACATGTCTGTTTATCCACCTTAAGCTTTATTCAGCAGTCAAGTTCCTAAGGCCATCCTTAGTTTAGTAAAAATTAACAATTTCTACTCTAAGAAAATACAGCTATCCTAAAGGAATTCAGTTCTGAATATTTAATTCCTCATCAGAGACTAAGATCTTACATGTGAAAGATTTTACTCTTGAGGAACCAAAGAGCTACACCTCAGATAGACTGTTGGATTCACAATAAATGCGCACTGAAAAATGAAAACAGCACCAATGGACAAAGCCCAAATTTTGATTTGAATATCATAATTCCTAGGCTATGAGAGCAGTACACGTGGAGCCAATATAATTCAAACAATTCAGTTTTGAAAAAGAAACAGAAAATTGCATCTTTTTACCTTATAATTAACTAGTATGTGATTATTTATAACATACTTACATAAAAATTAATAATATGATTACTAACATCAGCATTTACTTGAAGGCATAAATACAAATAATATTTAATTTAAATATTTGAGCACTTTCTATATTTTCCTGTCCATGAACAAGTTTCAGGGAAATGTGCATTTTATAGGTGCCACACCTTTCTTGGTCTATACAAGACTATAGTTATTTTATTGATAAACACACGTAAGCTTTGCACTTACAGCTTTAACTGCTACAAAGAATTCTAATAGGTGTTATCTATTACAGTAGATTGAATTCATATCTATTTTATTGTTAGACACAGAAGTTGATTCTATAATGTTATTAAGATATGAATATTTATTTGAATTTTGGTGGCTAATTGTCTGTTCCATTTAGAAAGGCTTCATGATACACTTGAAGCCGTTATATGTTAACAGTTTTCAAATTTAGAATGTAAATTTTCAAATTTAGAAGTAATTTTCTCATGAAAAACCAGTTTTAGACAATAAAAGGCTATTATTTTCTAAGGGAAATCTTAAATCAACACTATCTAATACTTTATCAGTTACTATCTAAATAATGTAGGATAGAAAAAGCAGTCTAGACTGGTGTGGCTGCTAACCCCGGCACTCAGGAGACTGACACAAAATGTCAGTGAGCTGAAAACAAACAGATAACACAGTTGAATGGTAACCTGGTCTCAACAGTGCGACCCTACTTTAAAAGAAAAAATATCCGACAATAAAGGACACTCAACATAATACATCTACACAAACCACTTTTATTTTCATCATGTTATCCAAAAAAAGACAGACAGACAGACAAAGAGAAAAAGAGAAAGAGAAAAGAACTAAACTCCTTCAAGTTCATTTGACAGAGACATAAACCATTTGTATTTATTTTTTCATTACAAATAGATCAGAGACTAAATATAGCTAGCACTCTTAATCCCTTAAATGCAGTTTGGAGTTCTCAGAATCTACTCATTTGAATTAGCACACGTGACACTAAAATATTAATCACTTGCTCTACCCGTAAAGTAGCACCCCATTCTTAGTTTACAAAGAAGAAAGTAGATCAAGGAGGCAAAATGGCACAACCACAGTCGTTTAGTGTCATAAGCAGTACAAGATCAACATTCTTTAATAATAATTTCCTCAATCTGAGTGATTTTGCCATGGGCCATAGATAAGAGATGAGAGGATGAGGGATTGGAGAAAATTTTAATACAAAAAATATATAGTGGATATAATGAAAGAATAAAAGTCATCATGAGAACAAATTTATCAAACAGAAAAGTAAATTCATGACCAAGCATGACAATCTAGCCACAGGTGACCCCGTTACTGAAAAATAAACAAAATCACAAGACAAAATCTTAGATATGATAATTCCAACTTTACCAGATAGATGGGGATGGTACTAATAGTTTGGGCATGATCTCAAACATTATCCATTTAAAGATACGTTCCTCAACCAGATTTACAAGACAAAATTTTCTTCCTTGCTCTCTTGTTTAAATTTTTCGGTCAATGTGCTTTAAAAAAGATGTATGAAAAGGCAACTAGGTGATATGAAGAAATGAACCACCCACATATACACCCGAATTTCCATCTAATAGACAAAACATACTAGCTCTCAGAAATACAATGAATGATTAGTTATGGATGAAGCAATTTAGTTACACACAAGGAAAGGAAGTTTGGTAGTGATACATTTGGTTTCAAAACAGAGTCCAGGCAGATGTGAACTGTAATGCATCTGCCCCAAAGCTTAAATACAGTGCCCATTATCACATAATGCAATATTCTTCATAAAACTAGTCTAGACAGAAACAATCTGCTGAAGTCTGAAATATTTTTCTTTTATGATTATGAACAGACACAGAGCAACGACATATTTAAAGCATTAAATTATATCCACACAAGGCTTTTACTTCTAAAGGAGTTTCATTCTCTGTGAATTAAAATTTGGCAAAATTCACAGCATGATCTCTTTACTGTACCCCACTCCTATCTTCTCCGTTTCATGTATGTACTCAAAAGATAAAATTATATATATATATATATGTGTGTGTGTGTGTGTGTGTGTGTGTGTGTGTGTGTGTGTGTGTGTTTCTTTTCAAAATACTATTGCATATGTCCTGAGACATTCTGTAATTTAATGTCATGTTCCTTATTTGCAAAAGTGAAGACTACCAGAAATACCATAAGAAATATCTTAGTGCTCTTGGAAAACTAAAATTCAATTTGTTACTAGCTTATTAATTATCTTTGTTCAGGGCTCCAGGGATTTGAGCTGAAGGAAAAATTCCCTTAAGGAGAGACAGTGGGGGGAGAGAGAGAAGAGAGGGAGCAGGCAGGGAAACTGGAAGCAAGGAGGGTGGAGGAGAGAGAGAGAGAAAGAGAGAGAAGAAAAACTTTATACCTTAGCTGCATGTTGGAGAACAAGATAAAAAGGTCGATTAAAAAAATGCCTTCTTTCAGAATATTAGCATGATTCATGCCAGAACTATACCCAGCCAAACTCAGCTATTATAGTTTTAAAAATGAAAGGATCAGATGAGTCATAGATGATTTCGAGTACCTTACCCAGAACCAGAACATCACCTACTTTATCAATACTCCAAATTTCTTAGGAACCCACAGACTGTTAACCACTAAGGCACAAAGCCTTACCGCGGAGATTATCCAGTAGTTTTATGTTCTTGGATCGCTTCACTCAGAGGATTAGCATTGCTGCTGCTTCTATGGGACAGAGGATCCTCAAGTACCCATCTCCTTCTAGTGTTTACATGGCCTAGCCTAATATAAGCAGGAGTGTCATTAATTTTGGTAATCTATTTAAGGCTATAGATCACACTGAACAGTTTGACATGTGCTAATTTATTTAATCCTCACAGCAATTTTTTTATACAAAGGATAGATAGCACCATGCCAATTTTACAAATGAGGATTCTGGAACAAAATAGCTGGCAAGGTGTGACTTTGGGGCAGGTTACGAGATCCCAAGACTTCAATTTTTGCATTCTTACCACTACGTCTCTGTAATGCTAGTCATTTCAATGCCAACACACTGACTGCAGTGACAGAAAATTATTTAAGCTTTAGCCAAGATGGGGAAACTGCTTAAGTATATACTTATGTAATGAATAAATAAAATAAGTAGGGAGGAAGGGAGAACAGAAATAATGGTTGTTCATGTCTGTTTGTGCGGTGCACTATGTTAGGCACTTTGTATGTTATGTGCCTAGAGCAAGGCCAAGCAGTCTCAGAAATTCAGTGTCCTTCAACAGCTTAACTGTTCTAAGCTTCCTTACAAGACTGTGGCCCTCGGAATTGTCAAGGTTATATTACTCACAAATATAGAACCCAACTTACATGACTGTGGCCTTCGGAATTGTCAAGATTATATTACTCACAAATATAGAACCCAAGGCTCAAAAACATCAATGACTTAATTGTCAAAAAAAATCATACATTTACTCTGGAACGGAGTCAGAACACGAATTCGGGGGTGGACCCTAAAATAATTAGTGTAAATATGATATGTAAATTATAAACTCCACTCATAGGTACTCAGAAACTAACAAGATACACTTCCTAAAAGTAGTGCAATTTTTATAAGTAAATAAATAGTACTTGAGAATTTATTTTCTAATAACTGCATCAATAAATAAAAATTTTAAATTATTTACAATCCAAAGTTTCCTATTTCTCTTGTAATCATAAATTGTTTGATTTTCACACTAGAATCCCTTAATATAGAATTCATACTTCATAAAAGAGCATCCTTAGATGTCATAAATGTCTAAGATTCATGGTTAAAATGAGAATGGTTAATTTTTAATGGTTAAAATGAAAAAAATAATTAAAATGCAGACTTTCCTAAATTTTAACTGTCTTTGTACTAATAAATGTCACTGCTTTAAAAAAATGGCACAACCTTATTATTGAGGAAATCAGATATGCCACACAAGACAAAGCTTGGTCATGTTTTCCCAACTAAGCTAACTAAAATTTATCATAAATAAAGAGCTGGGGTTCTAAAATTCATAATACAATGTGCTCACTTATGTAGATCTGTGGTAATTTCAACTGGAGAATAAAGCACCCTGCAGCCCCTAGAGAGAATAAAAGATAAATATGATCAAAATCTATAATACAATGCCTAACAGGAATCTGCTAAATCCATACAGAGCAGAATTTGATGATAGCCATTTAAATTTGAAGGAGGCAAACACATAACAAATGAAAAGATATCATCCATTTTGAGAGTATTATATGGACAAATGTAAGAAGTTGTACAGACAGCTTGAAAATGTCTAGTCTTACGGATGATGTACCTGTAATGAGGCTTGTCTGGGAAGCTCTAGAGTTTAGCTATGATGGGAAAGAGCCCTCTTCGCCGAGGCTGTCAATACAGACGCTGAGAAGGGCAAAATATAATATACTCCTTTCTCCACAGCAGCACAGCATCTATTTAAATGGATTGGTTTTCAGACAAGGATAATCTACTTCTGTCCAACACTCTCTGCCTGAGGGAGTTACTTCTCATACCCTTTATTCTTCAGCTTTTCACCTGCACACTGCATCATGTACTCCACACCCCACTCACTGTCTTCTCCCTGATGTCTGTCCCCAGCCTTCAGAACAGTCTCAGATCTGCTGCTTGGGCTAATGATAAAAGTTGAGTAAGAAATGTCTACTGATTTCATCCTTATTTGGTTTTCTACTTTCAACAAGATCTCCCCTTAGGTCAACAGACATCACTTTTGTTTCAGATAAAAAAGTAACTGAGTGCTCAGTCTTGAACTGTCTAGACAGTGTTCGCACTCAAGGGACTACAAGGACCAGGTAGGTTATATAAATAAGTCAAGTGTGTAGAGTAGAAGCAACGGGAAGTGGTGATATCTACGGTAAATTAAAATATGCATGCTTCTTCTGAGGCAGTCAATTTCAGATGTTCAAAGCACACAGAAAAACAGTAGGCTGCTGAGAATGTGAAGTAAAAAAATAATAAGAGGTACAGTGTTTAGCTTCATTGATTATGTGTACCACACTGTCAAGTTAATATGAATGTCCTGACCACTATGAATGCATCCACATAGAGCCTACTAAAACAGTAGCTAGCAGACAGCCTTCAGCCCTACACCAGTCAGAAGTCCTTACCACTGGGAGATAACTTTTTGTTGTTGCTAAGGAAGGCATTTTGTCAGGTAATTCCAAAGTACTGAGAGTCACTATTCAAATTTGATATATGTAGACCTCTTTCCTTCAAATAGACTCACATAATAAAGGAGAACAGAGTTGCTCTGATAGTAAAGGAGGATGCGATGTTGGTGTAAATAGCACTGAGAGTAATGTTTGTAACAAAGAATATTCACCTCAGCTGTTGTATGACAAATTACCCTGGGGAGCCAGGATGCATGTCTACTCACCCCAGAGAGGGAGTCAAAGATAGACCAAAATACTGATCTCCAAAGCCCAACTTGGTGAATCATGAGATGTACTGGTATTACCATGGGTAAGGTGTATACAAGCTGGGAACCTGGAGCACACTGCACAGACTGCAGGTACCTCAACAGGCTAGAGAGTGTTCCATCCAAGTGACACAGTTGCCCTAAACCTCTTCCATACAAATGAGCTGGTTTCTGCTTTTTTCCAGGATGTTGGTCTGGTCTTGGAGTCTTATTGGCAGCTTGGCTTGCCTGAGAGTGCTTTCAGTGTTCATTGCTTACTCTCGCAGAGAGTGGTCTAGTGAATCTGGGTCAGCTTCAGGGATTTCCTGGAGGAACTTTGAACTAAAGTGACTTTGTCAAGGTCACAAAGTAGTTAGTGTCTATGCCAGAAACAAGTCTGTGTGTGCAGTTCATGTGGGGAGCAGTGCACGCATGTATCAGGGTCCACATGTTTAAGCACGCCATCTGCAAGCCACAGGACACCCTCAAGTGTCATTCTTCGGGTACCATCCACATTTTTCTTTGAGATAGGATTGGTCTCACCCGCTGGTCTGTAACTTTCTAAGTAGGCTAGCCTGGCTAATCAACTGGTCTGAGGAATCCACTTGTCTCCAAACCTACCTACTCCATCCCCTACCCATTTACTCCCAGCTGAATGTTAGGATTAAAAAGGTGAGCCCAGAATCCCAGTTTTTAAAAGTGGGTTCTGAGGACCAAATTCAGGTCCTCATTCTAGTAAGGCAGTACTTCAGAGACCAAATGCACTTCAGAAGCTCAGAAACTTCTCCTAGTGTTTTGTTTCAGGCCAACACACTGGCTAATAACCAGCTGAGCAAATGCATACAGAAGACACATTGTGAACATTAAACATGTTTTTGCTAAATCATACTTTATGAAAAATAGATTTTTTTTCAGTTCCTGAAGCAATATGGGCTAGTAAGGAGGGGTCTAACTTGCTGAGCACAGCACAGCATTCAGCCCTCTGGAAATTCTGTATTGTAAGAACTTGTATGGTTTCAACATGGAGAGCCAACATAGTTTAAAGCTCTAGCATATTCTTCTCTTTTGCCTTCCACTAATGGGATACAATGTGGAACTAACTCCTGAACCACACACTGGAGACGGCAGTCTCTCCCATGGTTTATACTATAATATTAATATTTATCGCCTTTATATTTGCTTATTAAATTCTTAGAGGTTCTTCATGATGAAAGAAAGGTACAGAAGAGCTTCCCAAGCCAGGATTCTGTCATCAAATATTTCTCAGGTTTCCACACCTGAGCACACTTTTTCTTGCCAAAACCACTCAAAGTCCTGCACCCTCCTCTTCTATTGTTGCTACCCATATACTCCAAGTCTTCGCAACCCTTGCTCATTTCAGATATTGCAGGGAGATTCACTGTTTAATCAAAAAGGTCACCCTAGCTTCTTTTATTGCAGGGGGGATGAAAAAGACAATAGGCTATTTACTGAAAAAGAATTTTCAGTACTAATTATTATGCTCATTTGTCTTAGAAGGTCAAACGATATTGTGGAAAGAAATATCTGTAAAATATGTACTAAGATGCAGATTAAGGGTATAAACTATACATGAGGTTTGCATTGAAAATTCCTCTGAGGGAGGGCAAATATAGTTAACAGTGAATACATCAGTTGGTAATTTTTAATGTTTTGATTATGGGCAGCATGGGTAACTGAAGCCATCTTCCACTTGTTGGAGGCCACATGTTAGTTAGATGGCGGAGTATGGGGTGCGAACCAAAATTTTACCACAGATTTTATAAAACCGTACTTCCGTTTAGTAATGCCACCTCTCTTTTCTCTTTATTTGTTTAATACTGGGTAAAGAACAGATGGTAGCAATTCAGTGCTACGAAATTCACCACCTGCCTTCCCTGTAAAAGTGGATTTCCCAGCAAATACCCAGCTCTGGACTACTGCAGAAAGGGCTGGGTGGTCGGGTCCATTGAGGCCATGTGTAACTCTGAGTCTGATGTTCACTCTGAGACCGGATTTTCCCAAACCCAGTACAGATGTCAAAGCAGTGGCTTGCTTCTGCCATCTGGGAAAAGAACTTCTATTGCATAATTTCCTCCAAATAGCATCCTTGGGAAAGAGGGCTTCAGAGGAACAACAACGGTCCTACTTAAATATTTATTCTCTGTGGCAAAACCATTTAAAATTCCACAGCAGTGAACTAAAATCTTGTCCTGAGTGGATCAACATGTGTACTTACTCTCTATCAGCAACAACAGTAGCAAAGAAAATAAGATGGGCTAACACTTAGCTTGGAAGGATGTTGTTCATTTTTCCGTATGTTCTCATTCAATCCCTAGAATCAAACTCAGAGGGCCTCACTCTCATTCATTTACAGATGAGGACGCTGAGATAAAGATTGTGTGAACAATTTATGCAAAGTTACCACAGCAAATGGGACACTGGGAAATTCAGGAACTGAATCTCTAAGCCATATTATCACATACTATCCCATTCCAAAGAACCACTCAGTGCTTTGAAGCAGACTTCATAGTTCTTCAGTTTACTACCTAAACAAAATATATGCATCAAAGAAACCTGAACTCTCTAATAGGACATGATCCTACATAATCTCAGCTAATTATACTCTAAATGAATGAGTTTTTTTCCCTTGAAAATATCAAAGTAATTGAAGGTGAGATAACATGAATAGCATGAATGGAATGTTTGAAAGAGAAATGTCCCTTGTACATTCATGTGTTTTCTCCTGATGGTGTCTGTGTTTGAGGGGATTATTTCCATTTCGGACAAGGGTCCTAGCAAGGCTTATGGGTTGTAAACTAGCAGTTTGTCACTGAAGTGCTCTGCTTCCAGATTGACGCCTTTTCAGAGCCAATCACCTCAGGTTTCTGATGCCCAAGGCATTCTCAAGGCCAAGCCTTTCCAGCCAACACAAGGTACACTTTCCCGAACTGGGAGTTAAACCAAAGTTGTCCTGGACATCCAATATTCAAGTAGTTTATCACAGTAGTGAGAAAAGCAAACAATACAAGCGTCAGTTATTCAAAACCTAGCTTTCAATTCTAAATTTAACTTCTGTCAATGGAATAGCTAAACTAGTATTGACTTGAGTTAGTCTCCAAGTGTAGACATCTTACAGAGGTCAGAGAAGTAGATCCAACCTGTCTATGAAATTTTGGAATAAGGCATTGCTTATTATTAAAAACCACAACTGTGCTTTCTTCTTAAAAATAAAGTCTGTCATATAATTTTCTTTAGATAGATTATAGGGCATACAGGGATTTGTGTAATAAGTGATGCAATTTTAACTTACAAGTTTGCTAATTTCACTTAAAATGTGAGGCATTGATTTCTTTCTTTTAAACGTATAGCATCTGAACATATTGATTTTCTCATTAAAATTTTCGGTTTGCACTAAATTCCAAATATGGATATATTAAATTTTAAACTCAGAATCATAAACCCTACCTTAAAAAAATAACCCTGTAGAAACACTCCTTTAACACGAGTTAATTAGAATAGCTGGTGACATAAAATATTTTAGTGTTCTGTACCTTTTTCACAACTTATGAGAAATCAAGTATTTTTGCATAATTCCAAATATCATATATTTATGTGTGTGTGTATATGTATATATGTTGGATTTATTCTTTCAAAATTTCATACAATATGTTTTTTTTGTTACAGTCTTTCTAATGCCCTCACTACCAACTTGTCATGTTCTTTCTCTATTAAAAAAAGAAGAAAAAGAAGGAGGGCGCTAAGAGGCATGGAGTCCAATTTCTGCTAACAAACTACTGCTGAGAGCGGGAATTGCCATGCGCAGTCTCAGGCTACTGAAGCAAACCCGCTTTCCCACTCCCAGCAGCTCTAACTCTCATGGAGCTGTGAACTCACTCAATAAGCAGCAAACACTTAACAAGCAAAACATTGCCACTTGAAAATAAATTTAAAGTTCTGTTCTTGCTGTTTTTCCTTAGACCATCACACAAATGCACAGCATGTCTGCAAATCTGATGTCCCTGTCTGCGCACCACCCATTCTTCCACTGTTGACATTGACGTTCCTAAATAGGAACCCCTCCCCTTTTCTAGCTAACAAGAACACTGTAAGGCATTTTGTAACATACGAAAAAAAAATCTACTCTTCAAGTGATTTATTATAGCTCTCCATACCAATTCTGAGGAAGCTCACTGATTAATTCTGGGATAGCCAGGAATTCTGCTTCTGATCATCACAAAAACAAAACAAAACAAAAAAACCAAAACCAAACCAAACCAAACAAACAAAAAACAGAAAAGCAAGGCATAATCTGCTTTTAGTTTAGCATCTCTGGAATGTCAGAGTTCCCCTGTCTATTTCAACCTCTACTAGTAAAATTTATGGTTGCTATTTGATGCCACATTGGGTCTTAAAAAGGACTACTTCACATGGACATACCACAGGATAGATTTCATTTTGTGTTTTTTCTGTTAAGTTAAAACTAAAAGACTTAAGAATTTTAATGCTGTTATTCTTCATTAGGAAAGCCCTACAGACATTGCCAATAACACTGCAAAATCTCATGTGAGATTAAATATTTTAAAAAATATGAAAACATTCATTTCCATTAAAACAGGAACAGCAATGCCTTAGGCAGATCTAATGCAACACCACTGTGAAGAGCAGGGGTTTATATAAATTTCACAATTTTATTTTAACTTTTTGGTCACAAGTTATTTGTGTTTCTATTATGACCAAGGCTCTGAAGACCTGGATTTGAATACTATTTCTACCACTTCAGGGTAGGTTTCTCTCTGATTTAATAAGATATAAAACATCATTCTAAAACATGTGCTTAAAATACAAAAGGCATTCAGGAACCCCCACCACTTGCTGTGCTCTTCCTTAGTGTCTACTCAGGTCTGCTTCCTAAGGAATGTGTGTGTCACACAAATAAATAATTTTCTAAATGTATGATGTGAATAAGCTTGTAATGTAAATTTTGATCATGTTTTCCAAAACTATGAAACATGAATAATGATTATAGTTTCGTCTTCTTCTTCTTTTTTTTTTTTTATTCAGCACTGTTGACTGAACCTAGGGCCTCACCTCACATGAGTGAGGCAGGAGCTCTATCAGGAAGCTCCAGGCCTAGCCCTTTGACAGGACAAGAGAGCATGATGGGAATGATGAAGAAACTCATAAGAAGAAAATCAGGTGCTTGGGGCAAGATAAGCCCCAGACTCTGGATCCTAAGGGAATTCTTGCTTGCTACATCCGCCTCCATGGAAGGCAGGTATTAGGACATTTTCCATTAGTTCACTGCACTTATATCTGCTCTGCCTTGGACAGCAATAACATAAGCGCACTCCTGACAGTATTAATTTCCTGACAGCAACTGCGGTTACTTCCGCATCTTGCACCTTTTCCCTCTAATGCAGTCTGAAGTATCGTAATCACTCCTAATATGCTTAGAACCTTGTGATCAGATACATCTGCAGCTCTAGGAACGTCTGATTTCAAGTAAACAGTGTATTAACTCTAAGGCAGTACAAATACTATTAATTTATGTTCCTCATAGAGGTATTGTCAAAAAAATCTTAGGATGTATAAAATGCAATTATTCCATTACAGTAACAATATCTGGTATTGCAACCTGAAGATTTTTCTTTCCTAAAAACACAAAAGTAAACATTGTCCTTGTACTCGTGAGTGTACAGCCCTAAATTTAGCTTTGAGAGTTGTAACTCTTACTTCTGAATCTCCAGTGTTTAACCTTTAGCTATTACAACCTTTAAAGTGATTGTGTTTCTTTGATTTTATTTCTTTTTCAAATCACACCATTCTAAATGGCTGGTCTTGTGGTCATTTCTAAGTAAACTTGGACCTGAAAGTGAATCTGCTTATGTAAATAAAT
The DNA here is from genome assembly GCA_004026605.1 of Ondatra zibethicus. Classification (NCBI taxonomy): domain Eukaryota; kingdom Metazoa; phylum Chordata; class Mammalia; order Rodentia; family Cricetidae; genus Ondatra; species Ondatra zibethicus. Next base: position 13,773 of record PVIU01021468.1, read on the forward strand.
TAAAAACAATGATTATTTCTTATACACAGAACAGCCTCTCTGACATGTATTTTGAAAGGAAAGCTGGAAGTTGGAAGAACAGGTTTTCCTAACGTCAGCTTGATTTGTAATTTTTCTTTGTCTCAGATTCTTCATCTGTTAAACAAGAGAGAAAATTAAATGATTTATAAAGGTTAATGTCACCTTTCAAATCTACCATCTGATTCAGATCTTTTATTCAGATGAATTACAGTGGCAAGTTTATAAATCATCTTTGAGATTCAATGTGATGGTTCGTGTAAGGTTTTGCTGGAAGGGAGGCTGGGACCTGCATCTTGGTTTAATTTTTTTTTAAAAAAAAAGCTCTAACTAAATCTAGAGTTAGTCAAATCTGACAGCTTGTTCTGCATATGACACTATTACTTGGAGCAAGCATTAGGCCTTATTAGGAAAGTATCTAAAGCCGCAAAGCAAAGTAGATTTTATTATGGCTTTATTTAATGCCCTGCTTCAGAAAAATCCCAAATCAGTTCCATTAAATTTAAACACAGACACATTTAAAACTTGGCAAAGATAGTAATGAAGAATGATCATTTTTCTACCCATGTGGTACAGACGGTCTGCAAAGCTCCATAAGATTTAACCTATTCAACTCAGAATTCTGAAAGTGGGTTCAAGTACATGTTGGTCAAATGTCTCAAAATCAGAATCAGATTAATCTCAGTCCCTTTTACAAGTCCTTTCTTTAAAAAAAAAAGAATTAAAAAAAAGGAAAGAAAAAATAAAGATATGTGCAACAGAAGAGGAAGAAGAATGTAAAATGCCACCAACAAAGCTTGTATCCTACTGCAGACGAGAAGTGTCTGAATTGCCAGTCCATCTTGGTGTTCTACATCAAATTACACATACCATAGATACTCTGCAGTTGCCAGCCCAAAGTCTGTAATGAACAGAGAGACTTACTGCACAGTCTCTTATCATTGCAGCTCCCTTGGGGACAAAAATATCGATCCCTTTCATTGAATAAATACTAAAGTAACAACAAGAATCCATTATGTCTGACCTAACAAGAATTTTTAATTGAACAAGATACTGTCTGGATGCTCAAGGAAGAGTGGATACACTATCGCTTTCTATTCTCTCCTTAAAGCTCCGAGTTTAAAGGGCAAATAATGAATGAATTAACAAAATCACCCACTTTCAAAGCACTCTCAAAACACATCCTACTAGCTGAAAACAAAGTAGTTTTTATCTTCCCTGAGATTTGGTCATTTATTTTCCATAGTTTAAATGCAACAATGAGTTATGTCAGCAACTAGGTATTAAATAAATTTTGCATACATCATTACTAGAAGATTAGTAGCTTCTTCAAAACACCATATCCGTGTCAGATGAACAATTCTGGTCCAAGAAATTCTTAAACTTTATAAGGACCTAGGCAAAAATAGCACAGGAAAATATCTATTTGGCTACATGAGCCAGCTAGATGAGAGGGGACTCCTCTGAGAGGAAGTTCTGGACTCTGCTATGATACACAGCCAGAAGTCTGAAGCTAGGGAAAGCGGCAACTGAGCCTTTTGACTCAGATGTTCACAGGTTTTCATAAGCCAGTTCCAGAGAAGAAGGGAAGAGAATGGAAGAACCTTTATTTTCACATTTCTGACTCTGCTATTACACAACGGCAGCATCTCTGCTGAAACATCTACTCATCTTAAAAGTCCGCTTAAATCTCTGCTGTCATGCTGAGGACAGCATTTGAGTAAACTAAAAGCAAACAAAGCACGAGAACACTGACACATGGTACAAAAGAATCAAACCCAGGACAGCCCAAGTCCCCAAGCAAATGCAGAAGCAAGAAATGAGAGAGAGGCTCCTGCAATTCAGCCAGTCTCACAGCCGGGGAAGGTGTAGAGGCATGGTGAGTACTTGTGTTTGTAACTTAAGCTGCAGAGACACAGGTTAGAGTGTGAGGCTTTACTCCTGCTAGTCTGTAAGAAAAACAGTAAATGCTGAGGAATGACATATATAGTACAGTCTAGCAATTTATTATACACTGGGTATAGTTTATAGGAAAGATTATTAATAATACATTCCGGTAGAGTTAAGTATAAATTTCCACCTAGAACTATAAATTACTTCATTTATTGAGCTGGTTTGAGTCTCCCCATTGTAAATTTCTTTTGCATTTATTTATTTCTTCACTGGGGAGGTACCCACATGCCATGGTGCACATGTTAGGAATATTTAGGAAAATATTAATTCAAAATGAAGTTGAAATGCATTTATTATTATCCCAGTACATTTTAATCATGAAAATGGTAATTATGAATACTAACTCTTCACTAAACTTCCTATGGTTTAATTCTTAACTAACATGACATGAGTGGCTTATACCTGGGTCACTGCAGGTACTGACCTCTTCTAATTTAGATTTAATAAGATGTTTGTCTCCGCTTTAAAATACATTTTAAAGCATAAAGAACAACACTAACCTCTAAATGATTAAAATTAGAAAATCATGCCCTCGAAATTCTTACTCCTGTATTCTTTCATGTCTAAAAATCCACAAACCTCAAGGAGGCTGCAGAAGAATATTTTCTACCCACAAGTTCTACCCATAAGTATAGTGAATCAGTGCAATATATGAAAGAAAGTTCTCTATCTCCGACAGAAATCTTGTCAAAACTGATTAGCTATTTCTTAAACGCTAGCACCTCCCTCTTCCTATTAAAGCAGTCCAAATAAAGTCAGGCTGGCTTCACCTCATGAGCAAGTATGAACACATTTGACTAAGTGCATTTTAAATATTTATTAATTTTATGTGTATGAGAGTTTTGCATATAGTATGTGTATCACATTCCAAGAAAGGGTAGAAGGTATCAGATCCCCTGGAACAAAGGTTACGAATGTTTGTGAGCCAGCATGAGGATGTTGGGAACTGAACTCAGGTCCTCTAGAAGAGTAATAAGTGTTGTTAACTTCTGAGCCATCACTCCAGCCCTAACATTCTAAAAATTAGCACGTTTTAAATCTTAGAAAAATTTAGATGATAAGGCTCTGGCCTTCATGAAATGAAAGTCAAAATCTAGGTTCAGAAAAACCCTTAAGATAACCCCCTACTGTGTAATAGTGTAGGTGACTAGAGGAAGCAGGAAGGTCAGACAGCCTCCAAGAACAGAATCATATATAGATTATTATTAGAGTATATTCATATATTCTAATATATATATATTCTAATGTATCATCATATATTAGAATCATGATAGTTACGTTGTCTAAAGTGGCAAATGATACGGTTGATTTTGCTATCAAGTTTTATCTGCCTGAATAAAAATTCTAGAGATACATAAAGGCTTTAATTAAATGTATAAGTCAACATGTCAGGATTTCATATTAAATTCATATGATCACAGGAAATTTTTATAATATATCAATGCATATTGATATATTCATTTTGCAAGATAGAAGGAAGAGATATACTCCCAAATTCAAATTATAAAGACTGTAATTTGTGATGCTTAAGTTGGATCAAAGGTCAAAAAGTCAAAAATCAAAGCTAAGTTTGACATTATCCTGCTTTTTGTGCCAGGGTCTCCCACTTTCTGGAAGTAACTGACCTCCACAACATGGTGCGATGCTTTTATCCAATAAACGAGCTCAGCTCAGAGCTTTCAGTTATTCATCACTGGAAAAGGCCATAAATTGTAAAACTAGCCCATGTTAGCCAGGTATCTCATTTTTTTTCTGCCCTCAGAAAACTACTTAAGACTGTGCATTCTTTAATGTGTGATTATATACAGATTTTTACCCAGGACAATTGAAGGTGGTTTACAATACAAAATACCCCCACTACATTCTTCTCCTGCAGTACAAAGCCCCTGTACTTAATTACTCTCCTACTAGTTGGACCAAAGAGATAAAAAGTAACTCCTGTTATTAAAGCATGGAGTTAAAAAAATATAGAATTCTAAACCAGAAGAATTGGATGTATGCTTTTCCTGCCACAATGCAGGAAAAAAGTCAATGAATCAAAACTGTGTGCAAGGATCTGAATTGTGCACAAGATGGTAAAGGTCATCAGCAGATAATAAAGTTTCTTACCAAAGTCCAATATTCACTATTAGTTTTCAGGAAGCTTTTCCTTGGCAGATTCTAATTTCTCAGAGATTCTGAAATATTTGCTGTGGGATAATGCTTTTTTACACTGTAAATATTTGTCATTAGTGTTGATTTAATAAAATGCTGGATGGCCAGTAGCCAGGCAGGAAGTATATGCAGGGCAACCAAACCAAGAGAAATCTGGGAAGAGGAAAGGTGGAGACGTAGTCATCATTCAGAAGCAGAGGAAGCAAGATGAGAATCCTTCACTGAGAAGAGAAATCTGGGAAGAGGAAAGGTGGAGACGTAGTCATCATTCAGAAGCAGAGGAAGCAAGATGAGAATCCTTCACTGAGAAAAGGTATCAAGCCACATGGTTCAACATAGAAAAGAATTACGGGTTAATTTAAGTTGTAAGAGCTAGTTAGCAATAAGCTTGAACAATAGGCCAAATAGTTTTAATTAATGTAAGCCTCTGTGTGTTTCTTTGGTACTGAATAGGTTGTGGGACCAGGCAGGACAGAAACTTCCATTTACAGATATTAATCAAGTCGACACAAATAATAAAACCCATTTCAAGTAGTCTGTACAAGCATACTAGTTGATACCAGTACGCAAAACGAAAGAGTTTATTTCCTCGTTTGTACATTTGTGGAGCTGTGGATCAACAGCAGGACCTCGCATGTGACAGACAACCACAGTAAATCTTAGCTATGTTCCTGTCCCCAAAATGAGCAGATTTTGAGTCTTTCAGACTTCTCTCAATTTTTCTGCATGTAGTTTTGAAAATCCTGCAGTCCCAATACTTTCTTGCCATTTATTTTTGATGAAAGGTAAGGCTTTACAGATAGCTGGCTATAGCTATGCAGAGTGAGACAGCTTCAAGAACTGTACGATTATCCAGACCTACCACAGTACCCATGCTAGCTTATTCTAATATTTACTCCAGAGGCTTTATTTTTCTCCCTCCACATTCTAGATAATGCAAAAGATAAACAACAGAATTTCGGCACTTGCACTATTCACTGTAGGTTAAGTACACAACTCTAGATGATAATTCTCCAATTTATTAGAAAACAGTGTACTTGATCACATTTCCTAATGCTTTCCATGAACAATACCTGCCCTCATGAATTATCAACTTGACACAGAAAGTACAACTTTATGTAATATGCATCGGATTTAATTTTATTGTATATACATGAGCATAACTGTAGAAAAGAAAACAAAAAAAGAATCTGAATTTCCATGTTCGGCACACAGCATCCCTCAGAATTCATCTGTCTCAAAGGCCTTGTTTTATTACATCTTTCAAAGAGTGTAATTACTCTGAGCAAAATCTAAGTCTAGATTTTGGTTCTTTACTACATCTGGCTATCTGGGATTCTGACTGTAGGGAGGGTGGTTTAATAAAAGGTTAATTAACGCAGCTGTGGCCTACATGGAACATTTTCTAGGCTAAGATGATTTCAGTTCAGCTCCCTGAAAAAAAAAATCAGTTGACTGAAATTCTTGGCTTTCTCCCAGGCAGTTTCTTGAAAAGGTTACCAGCTTAATTGAATGAAAGCAGAGTCTGCGACCATCAACAATTATCTATAGAGCAATTCTTGTTATTAGGCTGAATAAAATGAAAGGTAGAAACCAACCACAATTATTTATGGGGCGGTGTAGTTCTTAACACTGGCCAGAGTAAGAGCATCTGCTACTACTGTGAACATTTCCTAAAAATCTAGTTCACCCTGGCATAAGACACTACACAAGATTTATGTATTTGAACAGTCTACAAAAATGACTTCTATTTATTTAGAAACTATCACAATTAACTAATTGACCTGGAAGAATTGAGAAAATTAACACAAAACTGATATTTAATATCCTCATCTATTTTACCCACAGCAATGAAAGCAGCACATCTGCTGTTTGCTGTTGTCTAGTCACCTCTTTATGCTGATTGTGCTACTTGGTCCTTCCCAGAAACTCTCTGAGTTCATTTGGAGAATAATGCCCCTCATTCTGGTGTACACGATGTGAAATGACCGGAGTGGCATACTGCAGGTAGTCTCAGCCACACCATGCGCCATCTCAGTAAGGCGTTTGTTGAAAACACAGTGCAGACAATGCCACTCAAAAGAGTAAGATTTAGAAGCATGGACACTTTTCCTCTTACACTGGGCTTAGTCATTTTAAAACATTTCCCCAAGTCTACTCAACTAACAATAACTACTCTGTAACAGCTATTAAAAGGATTAAGCCCCAACCACTGGGACTCTCAACTTGGACAGCAGCCTAAGAATTTGAATGCTAGTGAAATTAAACATTTCTTTGAATTTTAGCTGAGTAAATTAGATTCCTGTTTATAGCAATGATCAATTTTATTAAATATTTTACATATTGTAAAGTCCATTCAATTTTTTTCCACTTGATAATGCTATCAAACATACATAGAAAACATACAGAAGAAAACAAAAGGAATTGTTTTGTCAATGACTTCACATTTGTTTAACTTAATTTAGCAATTTCTCATAAATGACTAAATTTTTTCAAGACTTCATTCAACAGTTTTTAGATATCAAAAGTGTTGTTACAGTCCAAACTCATCTAAATATGCAAATTTTACAATATAACTGTACATTATTTCTAAAAACTCCTTCTGGGAATTAATATGCTCATGGTTCGATAAGAAATATTTTTAAAGACATTTCTGATGACTGATTTTCAACAGTTTTTTATTTTTAATGAAAGCTATAAATTCATCAAAAGACAAAAGTAATCAAGTCATTCCACATTATTCAAAGTCAAAAAAAAGACAGGAGTTTTTGATTCTCTGATGAAGTGGTAGAAATGTATAATTAAAATGAAACTAGAAAGAGGAAATCAAACTGTTCAACCATGTTTTTTCTTCCGAAGGAAAATTCTCTTACCACTGATTGCTAAAGAGTAAGTGTGACTATGTACAGGTCAGAGCCCAGAAGAGGGAAGATGATGGTGAGAAGCCAGATTCCAGGCTGCCATCCCACAGAAGCTCAGTTTAGCATAAGACCCAACAAGGCTGATGACTAACGCACTGTTCATAGAATGTAAAAGTAAATGTCGCCATTTAAAAATATGAGTGGCCTAAAGAATAACATGGTAGGGAGTTTAAAACATAAAGAAGATAAAAGTAGCATTTACTGAGAAATAGTTATCTAGTAAAGAAATTCAGACACTGAGCATGCTGGATTTCATACCAAATATATTAAGATGTGTAAACTGCTTTATATATGTACAATGTATGCATAATGTATAAGAAAGAAAAGAAAAATGTTGTACTCAAAGACCACCACTTATACCACATGGTATGATACAGATTAAAAATGGCTTTAGAGTCTCTCTCCAAAAGAGGTAGCTGCTGCTGTGGCTCTTCTTCTCTCTCTCTCTCTCTCTCTCTCTCTCTCTCTCTCTCTCTCTCTCTCAGTTTCTTTCCTTGTCCTCCTTCTCCCTCCCTCTCCCCTTCCCTTCCATGAAAGAAAAAAAAGTTAAGTAAAAATGGCTTTAGCTGTTTATATTAAATACAGTATTCACAGGTAAGTCTTGATTCCAGGGTACCATCTTCAACACAGGATGATGCTAAAAGTCAAACTTCTAATTATGCCACACCAAGTCCTTTCCTTGTCTGTGTTTTACCAGTGTAGTGTCATACTTCCCCAACATCTCTACCTTCTCCTGAAGTTTGATATCTAGTCTGGCTGAACTCAGCATTTTGAATGACTGGTACCCGAGTTTTGGATCTTCACAACTGTTCCCTTCCACCTCCATACAGTCTTTCAGGACTCACTATAAATACTCATTCTCCCAAAAAGTTATGTTGTTTTCTGGTAGGTTTATATGTCCTTGCAAATACAGTCCAGTAATGCCATGTTATGTGTTGTATTTGATCATAATTCTTTAGTTAATCCTTTGCCTTTCCTTTATGACCACAATATATATGCCCCATCAACTTCAAAATATCAATAGGTTGAGTCTTAAATCACCTTAGTAACTCAATACATTTCTGTACTTTTCTCTTAAATATGAATAAACATATTATTTAATTGCGTAATATTAGAAAACTCCTAAGCAGATTTGAGTTCAAGTCAGTCAAATTTCTATGTGCCGAAATATATTCTGGCAAACACTTTCAGTGCAGTTTGCTTAAACTTTATATTTATTTAAACTTTCTATAACCCTTCTGATGCTCACATGTATGGATATGTAAAGAAAGTAACATTAAATAGCTCTTCCAAAGTCAGAAAGATGCAGTTTCCAATGTAATATTTAATGCTGCACCAAGTATTGTAAGACTCTGATCTTACTATTATAGTCTTCTTCTAACATAAACTGTACTCTTTAAATTTATGCTATTATTTATGGATATGTGAACTAAATACTGCCAACTGAAAGAAAATAGCAATACTCAATTTTCTACACTTTAAAATGTCTTGATTAAATGTTTCAATACATGAAAACAGCAAAGTATGCATAGCTCATTTTAGCCTTTATTTGTACTTACCTCTCACTCTTGTGAAACCACCAAATCACTATGCTTCAGATACTGTGCAATTCTTTTGTATCTTTAGTGGTTTCTTATTCAGCAAACCATCTTCAACTATCTAAACCATACTGCTTTCTACTGCCTGTTCCCATATATGGTAATGTATATGGCATGTTTATCATATATTTTGACACAATCATAAATGTCCCATAGATACAAGAAAATTTGAAGTTCCACTTTTATACTTCTTTGCAAGTTCCTGAAGCCTCTAGCATAGTCTTAGATATCAAATATTTATTCAAATGTTTCCTAAATTGAGTCATAAAGTAATGATTTTCAAAACTGTAGGAAAGGGAAATCTAATATGTCACACGGCTGGGCCAGGGAAGCCTACTAGAGTCTGCATTGATTTGCATCACTAGATAATAGACTTTCCAGCATTTCCAATAAAATATAGTATTTTAGCACATGAACAAGTTCAAAGGAGAAAAACCTGAGCAGATCTTAGAGAAAGATGCAATGCAAACATTCCTGCTTTTCTCACTTCAGTAAATCATTTTCTGAATATTTCAGAGTTGAACACAGGACGGTCTCTCAGTTCCATGAGACTTCATGCCACACAAATAATGTTAAAACAACCCAAGTTCTAGACAGAGGGAAAAATGTACTGTGCTTCATTTGCCCGGAACCATGAACAGGTTTAACTAACTCTGAGTAGTGCTGATTTTCCTTAACACTCTCCTGCCATTCATTTTGATTTCTTAAATAAGATTATGACATGAGAGGATAATGGTGCTGGATGTTATTGGAATACAAACAGTATGAATCAGTTTTGAAATAAACCCAGCTCACTGGGGATGTGTAATTGGCCATATTAATAAGATAGGCATAGCTTTAAATTTCAGGAAAGATGGATGAAATGATCTTTAATTTTAAAGTTCATATAAGGTGATGAGGAAATAATAACATTATCATGTTTGGTTGACTTTTATTTCAAGGTTAAAAGACATAGTGAACTTCTGGGGGAATTAAATTTTAACACTTGTCTTTTTTCCCCTTAAAGGGTTATCCAGAACCTACTTTTCTTGCACTACCAAGTTCACGATGTCAACTGCCTAGAAAATCCTATTTTTGTAAATAGATACTTGCTTCATGAACTTAATAATCTCATCTGTCCATACAACATATATTTGTTATCAAAGGACAGTTTGAAACACGGAATGATACACAGAACTAGTTAGAAATTACAGACACGCAAACTATTGTTTTAAATAATTGTTCCCTTTTTTTCTCCCCAAACTTGGAACCAACAGGACCTTTTTCCTATAGAGTTAACTTTTGGAATAAGATCAATTTCATGACATTGTGAGCTATCATGGACTACAAGGATTTTAGTCACAGGAGGGGAAGTACGTCAGTGATTGACTTTGGAATATGGATTTAATAAAAATACCACATTTTAATCCTCAGGAACTCAAGATATTGGAAAGGGAAATAAAAGCAATGAATGTATTAGACAATGAACGTGCTTCTAAGAACTCTTGGGAAAACTTTCATTGGGTTTATGGAATATACATGAAGATTTTTCTTGACACTTTTGTGATCAGCTTCAAAATATGGTATTATAAATTTTAATGTGTTGATTGATGCTAAAGTGTGTGGGGTGTGTGTGTGAGTGAGAGAGAGAGGGGGGGGATAAGAAACCTCAAGTATAAGAAATGAGGTAATCACATCAATGCTGTACACTTTGTGATAGTAATATTGAATTTAGCTTTTCAAAGACAAATTCTTTATCCATAAATAACAATTACAGAATATGAAACTACAGACAGTCAGATATGCTTCAAAATTTACTGGCTTTGCATGTTCAGAGTGCGATCTTAATCCTTGATTCCTCAGTCTTCCTCAGAATTTATAAACTCAGCTTATTTCAAGTCTATATTTAATGGATTAGAAATTTTTACATAAAGTAAATCATTGACTAAACAAAATCAAAGTGTTGCTTTCCATGTTATTTTTATTTACTAAATTATAATATTCAATACAAAAATAAAAAAGCTAACCATTGAAAAGATTTAAATGGCATTCTTAAAAATGCCAAACATTTTTATTGGCTCATGTATGAGGGGGAAAAAAGATGCCAATTTTTAGTAGTAATGCAGAAAAGGAAAACTCCCAGTTTTTTTAAAGTGTAGTCAGTTCTGAATTTACTACTAAATTCTTTACCAGATAAACTTTAAAAAAAATTAAAACAGTATTACAGCTTGGTGCAATTGTCAAACTTATACAGAATAAAGAAGATGTAAACATTTTGAGAGTAATGATTTAACAACTTAATATGATACAAAGTGTAAAAAGGCAGTTAAAAAATAATTAATGGTTATACTGACTCATGGAAAGACAATGACCACCTGAATAACAACACAAGAAAGTAAGTACGTTAGAAGAAAGGGGAAAAAATACTCCTATCCAATGAACAAATTTTACAAGGAAATACAAAAGAGATGCAACAATTTAAGTTAAATTGAAGGTACAGAAACTCTGAGGGAGGGTAAGAAGAATGCAGGGTGACTCAGACAACTGCATTTTCTTTCTTTTTTATGGAACTTGAGTTCTTTTTTTTAGATTTTTAAAATTCATTTCACATATCAACCACTATTCACTGTCTTTCCCTCCTCTACCTCTTCTCTCCCACCTCCATCCACTCTTCAGGGAGGGTAAGGCCTCCTGTGGGGAGTCAACAAAGTCTGGCAGATCAAGCTGAGGCAGGACCAACCTCCCCTCCACCTTCGTGCCTCCGACCCCAGTATCAAGGCTAAGCATGGTATCGCACCACAGGGAATGGGCTTCAAAAATCCAGCTCATGTACTAGGGATAAATCCTGATCCCAATTGCCAGAGGCGCCACAAAAAGACCAAGCCACAGATCGAACTAGGGCCTCTGAATGTGGACAACTGCATTTTCAACTTTCAAAAGGAAAAGCTAGCGATGTCTTCAAATGACCCATAGAGGGTTTAACATCTAGTCTTAAAAGCATCTATAACAACTTACTAGGGGACAGTTTGTACAATTCTAGGAAAGAATTTGTTGCTTACTATATACTGTCTTGATTACATGAACCACAGGTTAATAAAATGAAGTAATAGATGCATAGCACTGGGATAAAGAGTGACACTTCTGAGTGTCACTACCATGCAAGTGATCGGAACATCTAATTTCCCCTTCACTAGTCCTCTGCACAACACTAATTCTGATGCAAAAGTCAGGATGTTTAATAGATATTCATAAAAACACAGTAGAACAATTTTCATCTCTCCCTCTGAATATAAAATAATAAAGTTATTAGTAAGTATAATTCCAACTTTTCCAAATCTGTCAGACACATACAACAGGAAATAAGGAAGATAGAATCCATGTAGGTTCAATGAGGTAATTAGCAGGATCATTTATAATAATGCTGCTTGTGACATGTAAGACACAGAAATCAAATCAGATGTGCTAGAGCGGTTCTCAACCTTTCTAATGCTGTGACCCTTTAAAACAGTTCCTCATGTTGTGGTGACCCCCAACTATAAAATTATTTCATGGCTATTTCATAGCTATAATTTTGGTATTGTTGTGACTCGTGAATCATAATGTAAATATTTGATATGCAGGATATCTGATATGTGACCCCTGTGAAATGGTTGGTCAAACCCCAAATGGCTGAGGACCCATAGATTATAAACCAATGAACTAGACTTTGTATGCAGAGTATTTGCCAAAGTTCATTTATTGACTCCTAGGACTGTTGATGAGAGTAGAGCTGTGGGAGATACTGCAACTTTTAGATAATGAGATCAAGAGGAGGGTACTTATGACATGCCATATAGTTACAAAGGGGATAAGGAACCCAGACTCTTCCTCTTTCTCCCTTGATTCCTCCCACCAAAGTTAGCATTTTCATATCCCCATGACTACCGTGATGACCATAATGGCTGCCACAGGATAAAAGGCAATGACAGACTGAAAGCCAAAATACACACACACACACACACACACACACACACACACACACACACACACACACTTTTCTCTTATAGGTAATTTTATTTCAGGTGTTTCATTATACTGTTAGAAATCAAACATATAGATGACTAAAGAAAGAATGGGCTGGATCATTCCAGAACTCTAGTGTTCCAGTCTGTGAATCTGTTAATAGAGACCTTTCTACCCTAGGGATTTTACAGATACGAGAAACAGTTGCATAACAACCCAGACTCCTACCAGCAGCAAATGGGTTAGAAGGCAGACAATGTTATTCTGACAGCCCATAACTTCACCTTTTAATGGGTGGGTCACTATATTTTTGGTATATTTTAAGTTACTTTCAATATATTATGCATCCCATTCATTCATAATATGAAAAGTAAAGGAATGCTAAGGAGCAATACAAAGGTCCAGAAATTAAGATAATAATGAAAGTCAGTAGTGCTGAGGCATGACACAACATGGTTTGTGTCAAAAGCAGGAACAAAGCTAAAATGGGGGGAGGCGCAGGAGCTACTTCAGACTTTCAGGGCACATAATTGAGGCTTCAAATGTAAGATTCTAGTTTTGTCCATATCAAAAGTCAGACTGGCCCTCCTCAAGACACAATGTGACTTGCTGGTAAAACAGAAGACTTCTGTTGGACATGATGGTACACTGCTATAATCCCATCACTCAAGAGGCTGAAGAAGTAGAACAATAAATTTGTACCAAACAGAGCTTCACAGCAAAACTCTGCAAGGTGAGGAGTGGCAGGTGTATGGATGACCAGAAGATCAAATTAATTTTGGATGACTGTCAATCTGATGTTGGTTCAGCAAATGGAAATTAGTTCATGAACTTAAAAAGCATGGACTGCTTAACTACTAAGGGACTGTTGTCAAAATCCAAGAATAATTATAGTTCCCTGGCATGTTCATACTTGTACAACTCTGCAGTTCAGAGTAAGTGGAAATCCCCAAGGGGTGGGACCTGTACGAGGGAACAATTCAATGATTCAAAACTGAATATCCTATGCAGCAAAAGGATCTGTAGATTGACCCCCTGCTTCCCCTCTCTCCCCTCTGTGTGTGTCTTCCCATCTGTCTCTCCTCTCCTTTTCTCACTTTATCTTTCTCTTCCCCCCTTATTAAATCTTTAAAATATTGACAAATAGCATTAAATAGAGGGAATGTTTCATAGAAAAGCTGTGTGTTTTTGGTGCCTAAGATACAGTCACTGTGTCTGGAGGCAGGAGACAGGAGCTACCTAATACTTGCAGGGCACATACTTGAGGCTTCAAATGTAAGATTCTAGTTTCACCCATATCAAAGGTCAGACTGGTCCTCCTCTAGAAACAAGAGTGAAAGGTGATGCAGTCAACATTCCTCACCAGGACTTCATGCAAAGATTCTTAATGTAAGTGATCTGCAGCCAGGGAAGGAACCATGAGGTTGAACAGTGGCTGGAACAGGAAGTAGTGAAGACAGAAAATCTTCCCTTTTGGAACCACTAATATTGATGATATCTCTTAATGGTTTAAACACTTTGGTTAAAAAAAAAAGCACTGCTTCCTTTCCTTTTCTGAGTTAAGCTAGGTTAAAACAGAAATTATAAGCTTAGTTTTAGAAAAGTATCCAGTCAGAGATAGTCTAGTGATCTAGAGATACAACAGTCCTTGGAGATTCACCCTCACAAATGTAAGAATTTATGAATTTAAAGGTACATCTTCAAACCTCATCTTAGTTATAAATTACAAAATGATTCTGTAAGAAGCTGAGCAATCTTTAAGCCAAGTGGTATTGATTGGGAAGGGCGTGTGTATTTATTCACTCTAAAGGCACACACATATTAGTGAACTAAGCATATAAACACAGTTCTGTCATCCAAAACTAGGCTTCTTTCCATTCTTTTGGCTCTCACCCCTGTAGCCCAGTCAGGAAGCTTTAATGAATACCCATGGGGAGCCTACAGCACAAAATATTCCCTGGCCTATTTGGAAATGAGACAATAGTCCCTCTTGGAATTAAATCTTTGGTGCAAAGATTTTCCTGTCTTTTTTTTTTCTCCAGCAAATGAGTATCATGTTCAGCACTGGAGAGACAACACCAGTTACTTACCCCCAGTGAGTAGATGGAGTAAACACCCATGAGGTTTGAGACAGTCAGGGAGCTAGATAATGAATGTGCTATTCATAGTGCAAATACAAAAGTAAGAACCAAACAAACACCAAATCCCTGCAGTTTGGTATACCCAACTCCTTGGGACAAAAAGAAATAAAGTCTTGTGCATGTGTCTCGATCATTAATATACTTCTGCTACAGTAGCAAAGTTCTGGCAGGTTTTGATTGCCACGGAAGAACAAAAATTTTGCCAATCATCTTCAGAAAAACATCCAGAAGCAATTACCTTTAGAATCCTGTCTGATGGTCTGGGTCTGTTGTGAGAAATCCAGTGAGATTCTGCCATGATTTACAGAGCTAGCTCACAGAAATTCTCATGTAAGGGGTTCCAACTGAAATGAGTAACTAAAGAAATATGTGTGAAGTGCTTCAACCTCAGCGTCCTCACCTCCCTCTGAATGGAAGGGCACAGAGAAAAGGCAAATTTACGCTGGCTACTCAGATCACATTTAGACACCTATTCAGGGAAGATGCTCCAGTTTAAGGTCACTTGATTCCATTAGCAGTTAATAAAACCAGAATTCAGCATGCTATTCAAACAATTGTGTTTTAACTTCGGTTAAAAGGAGAAAGAGAGATACCAGTCTTAGTGAGCAAAAGAGAGTGCCATTGAAAAATGAATATATTGTTTTCTGCTTTTGTTTTCAATAAGTTTTTAACAAACCTCTTACTGCTATAATATCAGGGTTGTTTAAAAAAACTATCAAAACTATAAGTAACTCCATAAGGTAATTAACTTGAAGTTTTAAGACAACTGAAATCCCAGTAGGAAACATCCAGAATGTAGAGCGAACAAGTGAGCTATTAACTGAGTTTGATGACAAGCTGTAGCATCCAAATAAATAACAAGGATCAATTTGAAAAATTAATGAGGTACTCACATCTGAATAGAATTATAACGACAGCCCTTACTATTAAACAGAACTTAAGAACAGTCAATCACTGTCATACAAATAGTTAAATCCCTTAAATATTTCATTATAATGAATTTGGCATTAAAAGAAATGTAGCAAAACTGAAACAAATGTATCAAAATTCTTTTTCTTTTTCTAATCCTTAGAGAAAACATTTATAGTGATTATGTGCGATGAACTGTCAGTAAATATAGTGACAAGAATAACATGCTTCCTTTCATTCCTTACAGCCTTTAAGAATGTTTACAGCTTCTTAAAGCTAACGAACATTTGTTATGGACTTGAATGTCTGGTACTGTCCTGCGTACTTTAGAAACAGGCAGCTTATTCTTCATTAAAACCTTGAGAAAAGAAAGTTACATTAGTGAGAAATCCAGCTGCCCCCAGGAGACCTACAATAACTTTTCAAGTTAAAAATAACAGTAATAATCTAAGATGTGAATGTGTACAGTCCCGAAACTAACAAGTCTAAATGCTGTATTGATCTTATGCCTTCCACTAATGATCTAACTTTCTGCCTGTATCAGATGAACAAAGGATAGAAGATATGATAGTTTTCAAGGTAATTTATAGGAAAAGGTTCAAATTAAGTGGTGTTTATTCCATTCATTCTTCTGCAATGACCAGAAGCAGGACCTTGGTATATCCCCAGGTATCTGATACTAGAATCTCCTCATGCACTCCAACTTTTGTGCTCTCCTCTGGTTCTGTCAGCAGGATCCTGAATGCTCTAATAAAGAAAATATGGCAGGAATGATGCTATGCATCTTCTGACGGTATGCTGCCAAATATGATGCAGTTTTCCTGTGCTTACCTGGAACGACAGCTCTCAAGATGTTTCTTCTTCCAAACACGGCTGTCAAGCTGAGAGAATTCAAAACCACACGGAGAGACCTCATGCCCATACTCTCATCATCTCAACCTGGACATGCTCCATATATCAACACAGCGCAGAAACAAGGAAGTGATTAAAGGAACCTCCAGAAGATTTTGGACCCCAGAACTCTAAAGCATATGAACACATTGGCTCGTCATCAGCCACCAACCCCATCATTGAAGAATGGCAATTCCTTCATAGTTGTAATTCTACACACATGACATAAGAACGTATTAATATGTGTGCTGTGTCACCCATGGGATTTGGGATTGTTCGTTATAAAGCAACTTGCAAAAACATGATCATTTTAATTTCCTATGGCATTTCTACAATAATAACAGCAGCAATAGTAGAATAGCATGTTTATATCTGCCAGATAGACTATTTACACTTCACATGCCTGATATCTCTTTGTATAACCTACAAAACAGGCATTGTTAATATTCCTATCTTATAGATGAGAACACTAAGCCCTTGTAAGAGTATGTGCCTACTATTGCCTCATAGGTAGAGGTAACACATATTAGAATCAGGATCTTCTTGGAGTTACATTGGGGAACTCTAACAATAGTAACATACTGCCCATGTGGAAGTAACAAATGTGCATGCACAACTGTGTTAATGTATCACTAAACTCCCTTACTGTCTGGATCATCTACTAGAAGTGGTTACACCTGAATAACCTGGCAGTCTTCGAACTCAAGAAAGACAAATGAAAATCTCAGACAACAGAAGCAGATGGTATAAATTGTAAGAGCACCGTCAAAGCTACCTTGCCACCACCTAGCAGTTCTACATATAAAGAGGCCAAACAGCAAAAGAAGTGAGGAGCATGTGAAAGCTCTGGGGTGAAGAGGGCTAGAACGACAGTACGTTAGAAGGATGAAGGACCTCAGATCAACTAATGGAACTACTCCTTTCACAAGGACATAGCCCTGCTACTTACCCAAGGTCATGGTGTGCTCTTTCCCAGAGAGCATTCTGCTCCTTTAGTTACAAGTATTGTTTTAGTGGCATTAATCATTCCATTGTCAAATCTTTCTCCAGATCAAAGAGTGATAAATACCCTGTTCTCGGCTGTGCATAAGACTTGAAGGAAAAAAATGATCA